>JABANP010000182.1:0-94040 GCA_013115135.1 Perkinsus olseni | reverse complement strand
TCTTACAGTAGAACTCAGCGTTACGGTGGCACCGTACTCCCTCCTTGGTTTTCGATAACTCGGTGACTTGCTGGAGATATCTCACTAAGAGCCTCTCAGGCACCGGTTACTGAGCGCAAGAGCCGAGCCTGCTCAGGAGACTCTGGAGGCTTTTCAGACTTCCAAGGGGAAAGTTGTTAAGCCAGGGCTCGTGAACGTGTCCGACCGTTTACGAGATTGTCTCGCGAAGACGAATAATTAGGCGGCGTCAAATACCAGATACTAATACGTTAAATAAAAGGCCCCTCAATATACTTGGTGTATCGAGGCAAAATCCAAGGTAGTCCTCTGCGGGAGACACCCGTGTACGTGCTCATGCAACAGTGTATGTCACCGAGTTATTCATCGCAAGGGGTCGGTGTCAGGCACTGTAGTGGCGGGTGTCTCGTTAATGTTTTTGTTTTCTGTTCTCTGGATTTTGGCCCGAAGTTTCCGGGTCCAAAGAGAGAAGTAGATGTCACTCAGTGAGACTCACTGTGAGAATCTCACATCCGCAGACCTCTTCCAGGCTGGAAGTTCCAGCGACTCGCTGGAAGCGAGTTCATACGAGAGCTTCGGACCTCCCCAAACCTGCAGCGGCTGCGGAAACTTTCCGCCGGAAAGTCGCTTAGCCCGAATTGAAGCATGCGCGAACCCGATTCGCCGAATCGAACTACGAGCTCAGCAGTCGGCTTCGCAGTCGGGTGCTCGTCCGCCGCATTAGGAATACGGAAGCAGCGGCAAAGTGAGATTGGCCCTACTCCAACTACTCCGAAATGAACATCGAGTGAGCAAATCAAATTGTCCGCAACTATTTCTCGTGGGGTTAGAGCCCGGGCCCCAAATCTTGATAATGCGCAAACTTCACTCCAGTGGTCCGTAGACCAACCGCGTTCAAGTGACCATAGCCGCTACATCGTAGGGAAACTGCCTCAGAGGCCTCGGAAGCGGTCGTGGGCCCGAACTCAGCAGGAGAGTGGACCGAATAAGTCTGACAGATCCCGACGCACAGCAGATGTCCGAGCTGACGCCGCCTGCCGTATCGACTGTCAATGACCAGTAAGCAGGGGTGGCCGGAGTCTGGCCGCCAGGCCACCTCGTTCACTGAATAATATTCAGTGAATATATACCTTTTCCAGACCTTTCTCTCTCGCTCGCGGCCGCCATACGGCCAGGCGACTCCAAACCACCATGAGGGCAATGTTGGAGTTTGTAAGGTTCTTGGTAGGGCGATCCAAACCACAATAAGTAGATAGCCTCTCTAAGATAGGCGATGCGGCCTCGTGAGACATAGCTGGGTCTTCTTCAATAATCATAATGGTATCGCATGCAAACACAGACTATTTGCAATGCTACATTTCATTTTTTTCTTTTCTTTTTCTCTCTTTTTCTTGTTTCTTTTTTTCTTTTCTTTTATTTTCTTTTGTTTTGAAAACAATGTTTTCTTTTTTTCCTCTTTCTTTTTTCTCTATTTTTAATTTTTATTGTTGTTTTTTATTGTTGTTTTCGATCATATTGCAGAGGCATATTGCAGCCTAGCCTGATGCTTCTCTCCCATGGTGCTCGATTTTTAGCAGTACTGGGTCTCACACCAATATCTTTCATATCCTGCTTAACCAGATCTAGCCAAGTTTGACGGGGTCTACCAGCTCGTCGAGTACTGTTGGTATGTACTCTCGCCGAAAACTATTGATCTCATTATAGTCATCTTACCTTCTAAGCCCATATCATGCGATTTCCATATATCTCCAAGGCTATGTAAATTTGCTCCAGCAAAGCGGATTCGAGCTCTTATAGACTCTGAGTATCCGGGCCCATCCGTTATAAGTATTCCCAACTGCTTATATTTCTTGACTACACCGACCCGACTAGCACCATCCTGCTGCTCACAATTTATCAGCATCCTCTTCGTCTTGCAGTCCATTCCCCAATGCCGTGAGAGCCACGTCGCTCTCTTGTACCCCTTCTGTCGGCATGGTGACATCGCCAGCGAAACACAGATCCTGATAATAGGCAAATGATACCTACAGATCAGAATGCTGCCCGTACATCCGATGCGCCCGTCATGAGCGCATCGGGTCGCGAGTGGCAGCACATCACGTGATGGATGTAACAAGAAAAGCCTGGCACATGCGCGATTCGGATGCCACAGGCCGTGGGCAAGACAACGAAAAAGTTAACACATGCCGCATTTGACGATGCGTGATGTAGACATCACCAGCTGATCAGTTATCCAGCTGTGTCTCATAGAAAATGTCTGCGAAGGCCAAGGAAGAATTTGATGGCTCCAGTCAGCGGGTCAAAATGAGATCTCGAGTTTTGATAACTTTATGGGCTGAAGCGCGTGATAGCTGCAGTTGAACCTCTTGATAGATACGGCTCTCTCTTTCCCGGAACACTTCCACTCCTTCAGCCTCGTCCACTTGTTGATCCTTGTTGTATTCGCTACCTTTCTTTCGCATCCAAATCTACTAGCCCATCGTCGGATATCTCTGTTGGTCCTTGGGAGAAGGTTGGAGCTGAAGTACCGTTTAACGTCTTTTCCATAGATTGAACCATTGTAGGGAACCCATTGATCATCGATGCAGTGTATGCTGGCCACCCTAGGCACCGGAGGCTTCAGACCGAAGGAAGCATTATTGTGAGATATTATCACAGGTCTTGAAAGTCCCGTTCAAGCCAGGTTTCAGAGCCAGTACACCATTAACAGACACCGCCATTTGAACGACTTTATGGCACAGGGAGGGGATTCAACCATCATACCACCATTACTGAAACCATAACCATAGACGGGCAAGTTGTTCTTGTTCTCTTTTTCGAGGATGATTCTCGTGTAATTAACATCATCGATATCGTCTCTTTTGAGGGCAGCAGATACCCGCGTTCCATCCGTGTACAGGCTTGATATAGTTTGAATACCAGCCATATGAGCTACCACAGGCAGTGATCAATATCAGGCCGTACTTGTCGACCAAGAGGCTATTATTAAATTTGTTCTCCCACTTCTCGCAGGTTTCATGGTAACCATGATATTGAATGAGTATTCCCTTGACCTCGACACCTTTTGGAGGCATGTGGCGATAATAAGAACGTGTTAGAGTAGTTTTGCCAAACCACCCATCAATATCCATTTCGAAGCTGAACTTCTCACTCCCTGGAATGCCCTTCAGTCTGACTTCACCAGCAGGCGCGTCCTCCTTGATCACAATATGTCTTCCTCCAACCACAGGTAGGCCAATTGAGATTCGGACACTGAACTGGGGAGCGTCGTCTGACTGGTTTTGGTACGGCTCATCGATCACGGTGTCGATGGAGTAATATTGAGGAAGTACAAGAAGCTCGTTCGTAAAGGTTACACCTGAGACGGATATGCAAGTAGCAGATACTATGTGACATAATTCATCTCAATGATACAGTGATGCCTTCGAGAAATCAGCTCAGCTGACCTGAAACAGCTCGAACCCGCCTTACCCTTGTCTGAGAAGTCCACACTATACGAATAAACTTCCGAAGTAGGTATATTCGCTGACATTCAGCCTGAAAGGCAGGCGATCACCACAGCAGGTGAAGTATCCCACTCACTTCAGTCGCCTGAGCTCGTCCCTCATTCTGGGAGTGGCTGCGTTCACAAGCATATGATTCAAGAAAGGCGGGATGCATTCCTCGCTGATGAGAGCAGAACATCCTCAGGAGATCGTCGGATGAGAGAGGCCAGGCCGAGAGAGTCACTCACCTGAATGACACCGGATCATCGATGTCATTTTTCGAGGCATTGTAGAGGAATGGGATGCAAGGCGTCTCTCCCTGCCGACTCTCCTGAGGGGTTCCGCCAGCGTTGTCTACCAGTCCCAGAACCGCTGCCGGGGAAGTGGAGCAGAGCAACGAGGTGCTGTAAAGGCAACCATACGTACGAGGATATCCAAGTCTGCGCTGCCATAGTGTCTTCAAGGTCAAACCATGCATTACCGATGCACAACTCAATTCTTTCACCGCCTAACGTCATCACGGCTGATTATCAATTCATGCCGGGTAAGTCGCGCGGCGTACGCAGAAACGATCCGGGAAAGGAGACATCCGCACAAGCACCTTGCGCGGCCGAAAATAGTCCGCACACTGGACTCCTGGAGTCCGACTCCACGCACTATGGTGCCCAATCCGCAGCCCGCTGCGGACCGCAGGGGCGGTGGAGATAGTTGACCTTCGCTGCTGCTGTGTGTTGTTGGTCTAGCATCATCAAGAATACGTCAGAGCTCACTGCCTATATAAGACTCCTTTGTGCCTCTCTGACAGTGTCCCTCAGCAAGCTGTACACCCGTTTGTGTGCTCGCAATGCGTGCGAACCTATCAGTAGTAACAACCGCACTGGTTTACTCACCATCTCCTGGAAGGGGCATACTGGTCGAGTATAATGGGAACTATAGCATATTCTATCTATTTCAGTCGAGATTCTCGCGTACGCGCGTTCCTGGTGCCCACGGACCGCCGAGCGGTTCGGTTCGAAAAATGATCTCCTAGAGTCTGGATCCTACGTCCTTCCTCAAGATAGTAAGACTCCTTGTCTAGCGTGCTGTAGCGTTTGTGTTGGGCTAGCTAGCTTAGCTACACCGCGGTTGGATCATGCTTACACAGTATACTGCGCGCGCAGATAGTCTTCTGATTATGAATAGAGATCGAAATAAGTCGGCAACGAGTCAGATACTGACAGCCCATGCTCGCCTCTCTTGGGCGGCTGCACCTGACGAGTATCATGTGAAATTTTCGTGACGAAAGAAGACTCTCACTGAGAGGTCTCTCTGCCTCAATCCTTTCTAGCTGAGATGTAGCGTAGAAGGGCTAGCAGGGCACATACCCCGTTATGCATATTACGGTGACGGCCGGGTCCAGATTATACGCTGTTTCAGTATTGACCTTCCTTGATTGCAGTCACTGCATCGAGGTGATAGATTAACCCACACTCGCAGCAGTTTCGATGGACTAACAGGATGGAAATACTGCCGGGGACAACATCGTTGGCAGTTTATAATGTTCAGGCAATTCTGGAATACTTGGAATCACCTTTCGATGCCCCGGCTTGCCACAAGTGGCTAGCGCGGGTGTTCAAGCTCAGTGATAATGGAGAGGAGATCACACCGAAGATATTCAGAAGGGTATCCTTGAGTGATTAGGAACGCCGTTGCGAGAGTCTGAGGTGATGGTGCTGCGGTTAGTATACTTGTGGGGCCCACAATGCGGGCCGTATCGGTCCGCCTTTCAGGTGGCAGAATTCTTTCGAGCTGTGCTCAGGGCTGAGCCGTCGAGAGCGGATGGTTATGGTCAGGAGACAGAAGTGAGTAATGGTGGAGTCTCGCTGTTGAACATTCGGCCATCACTCGGTCTGCATCGTGACGCTTCGCCTCGCTTGAGGACGATGATGTAACGTCACTGAAATTGGTAGCATCGTATCTGCGGGCAGGAAAGAGTACCCTTGAGAATCGCGTTTGGTAGTAGTTCACACCATAATGCGCATCTAAGGGGATCCCAGTGTTTTCGCCGAAAATTTTTCGGAATGGTTTTGGTTGAATAGTATCCGGGCGAGGCCCTCGCCAGCTAGCTCTACTGGGCAATGAGATGGGCTTGCTCCCATCAGGTGTCTTTATCGGCTTTGTCATGGTGGATTGAGAGGTATTCGGTTGATTTGGCATCAGACAACCTCCTGGTTGGAAATAGTTGCAGTAGAGGGGAGCTTGATACAACTGGGAGATGGCGGAAAACTATGTGTGCAAAATATCGGAGTGTTTGTACCAGGTTGTCCGGTTGAACCATGGAGCCTGTAAAATGATGTCCATTTCGATTCGTGTTGTCTTTGTTCCGTTATGAAGCATCGACTGGCGCGGCTAGGCTGTGAGTCACATAAGCCAACTAGGCGCGCTCCGAGCGAGCACTTGGAATTTAGAGGCCCTTCGAACTTCGAAGGGTCTCTAGATTCGAAGTTCGAAGTCTTTTGGGTGGTTATAACTCGCTTCCTCTCGCGCATTGTTATTAAGATGTTAACAAACATCAGTCAGAATCTCGAAGCCATTTGGATGACTCAATTTTCGAACTGGTGCGAGGTCGAGCGCCCCCCGAGGTTGTTCATACTCCTAACACGACTCGACGATGCCACGCGAGAAGCGTCTTGAAAGGATAATGTCTTTGAACGATTCCTGTTATCCCATCCTGCCCTATCAGGGATGATCGGATCATTCTGATCCTGATAATATAAATGATACTACGCATCAGAATGCTGCCCGTCATGAGCGCATCGGGTCGCGAGCGGCCCATCACATGCCGGATGAGGAACAGGAAAAAGCCTGGCACATGCGCGTTGGATGCCACAAGTCATGACTTGGGACAAGACAATGTAAATAATGCGAGAATGATGTACGGAAAGTGATGCTCGACTCGGATCTGATCCGTGATCATCATCATGCAAATCTGCTTCTGGCGTGCAAGCTACACGCCTCATGAGCGTAATCGTCGTGAATGATGCACTCACTGAAAAAGTTGAAACATGTCGCATGTGACATGCCGGGATGAACGTAGCAGCTGATCCAGCTGTTTTAATAGAAAATTTTCAGGGAGAGACCAAGAAAGAATTTGATGGCCCATTCAGCGAGGGTCGAGATATCGAGTTCTAACAACGCTCGTGGGCTGAACCATGAAAAGCTGCAGTTTTGAACCTCTTGATAGACACGACTCTCTCTTCTCCCGGACACTTCCACTCCTTCACTCTTAGCCACGGCTTGATCCTTGTTGTATTCGTTACCTTCCTTTCACATCCAAATTCTGCTGGCCCATCGTCCCGATATCTCTGTTGGTCCTCGGGAGAAGGTCGGAACTGAAGTACTTTTTATATTTCTTCCCGTAAGATGTGAACCATTGTAGGGGAACCCACTCATCATCGAGGCAGTGTATGCTGGCCACCCTAGGCACCGGAGGCTTCGGGCCGAAGGTGGCATTATTGTAGATATCGTCACAGGTCTTGAAAGCCCCATTCAAGCCAGGTTTCAGAGCCAGTACACCATTAACCGAGACCGCCATTTGAATAACCTTATGGCACAGAAGGGATTCCACCATCATACCACCATTACTGTAACCATAACCATAGACTGGCAAGTTGTTCTTGTTCTCCCTCTCGAGGATGATCCTCGTGTAATTAACATCGTCGATATCGTCTCGCTTGACGCAGCAAACGCCTGCATTCCATCCGCTTGTGGATTTCAAAAAGCTTGAATACCAACCATACCAAGAACCACACGCAGTGATCAATATCAGGCCGTATTTATCAGCTAGGGGAGTAGTTTTAGAATAGTTCTCCCATGTCCTCACATGTATCACGATAGCCATGGTACTGTACGAGTATTCCTTGACCTCGACATCCTTAGGGGGATGTGGCGATAATACGAACGTGTTAAAGTAGTTTTTGCCAAACCACCCATCAATATCCATTTTGAAGCTGAACTTCTCACTCCCTGGGATCTCCTTCAGTCTGACTTCTCCAGCAGGCGCGTCCTTGTTGATCACAATATGTCTTCCTCTAACCACGGGTAGGCCAGTTGAGATGCGAACATTGAACTGAGGAGCGTCGTCTGACTGGTTCTGGTAGGAAGCTCGTCAATCACGGCGTCGATTGAGTAATTTTTGAGGAAGTACAAGAAGCTTGTCCGTAAAGGTTACACCTGAGACGGATATGCAAGGAGCAGATACTATGTGACATAATTCATCTCAATGATACAGTGATGCCTTCGAGAAATCAGCTCAGCTGACCTGAAACAGCTCGAACCCGCCTTACCTTTGTCTGAGAAGTCCACACTATACGAATAAACTTCGAAGTAGGTATATTCGCTGACGTTCAGCCTGAAAGGCAGGCGATCACCACAGCAGGGTGAAGTATCCCACTCACTTCCAGTCGCCTGAGCTCGTCCCTCATTCTGGGGAGTGGCTGCGTTCACAAGCATATGGTTCAAGAAAGGCGGGATGCATTCCTCACTGATGAGAGCAGAACATCCTCAGGATAGAGGGAGGCCGAGAAACTCAATCACCTTAGAGACACCGGATCCATGGCACCATTGAAGGGCATTGTGGAGGAATGGGGTGCAAGGCGCCGTTGCCGACTTTCCTGAGTCTTCCGCCAGCATTGTCTGGCAGTCCCAGAACCGCTGCTGGGAGAAGGTAGAGGCAGAACAATGAGGTGCTGTAAGGCAACCATACCTACGAGGGATATCCAAGTCTGCGCAGCGATAATGTCTTCAATGTCATATCATGCATTACCGGTGCTGAAAGAATTAGGCTGTGCACCGGCGGTGCTGGCTCAATTCTTTCAGCACCGGTTGGCACCGCCATTGGCGCGCCAATCCCGCAGCAGTGGAGATAGTTGAACTTGCTGCTGTTTGTGTCGTGTTGGTCTAGCATCATCGGGGATGCGTCAGGCTCACTCCTACAGTAAGACTCCTTGGTGCTCTCTGAGAGGCTCTCAGACGCTCTCCGTGAGAGTGTCCCAGGAACACTGCCCTGCTAGGGTTAGGGAAGATTACTGTCGCCGGTTGCTTTCCTAGTGACCCTGTCCGCTGATGCGAACGCTGGCTGAGGGATAGCTAGCTGAGGGACGCTACTGTCCTCCAGGCTGAGGGGACCTACTGTCCCTCAGGCTGAGGGACCAGTGTCCCTCAGCTGAGGGCCTCAGCTAAGCAGTGCGTCCGTTTAGTGCGCTCGCAATGCGTGCTGAGCTTTATTAGTAATAACAACCGCGCTGGTTTTACTCACCCATCTCCGGGAGGGCATGATGTCGAGTATAATGGGAATTATAGCATATTCTATCCATTTCAGTCGAGATTCGCGTGTACGCGCGTTCCTGAAACCCACGGACCGCCGAGGCGGTTTCAGTTCGCAAATGATCTCCCAGAGTCTGGGATCCTACGTGCTATCCTCAAACATAGATCAGACTCCTTGTTTTCGCGTGCTGTAGCTTGTGTTGGGCTAGCTGGCTTAGCTAGCTAGCTATCTAACAACAGCTAGCCCAGGCTAGAGCTGTCTAGCTGTCCTCTCTCTGAGTTTGCTCTCCTCTGCTTCTTCTCGGGTGAGGCTTCAGAGTTCGCCTTGCCCTCGAGGCATTTCGTCTCAGGTAGGCATAGACCCAACTGCGCTGCACCTCACTGTGTGAGGTAACTCACAGTTTGACTATAAACTCACAGTGAGTTTATAGTCAAACGCACCAGTTCCAGTTTAGTTATAATCTTGGCGATGTGTTTTCAGTAACTGGAACTTCCAGTTGGAGACTCTCTGTAGTCTCTGACAGTGTCGATCCGACATGCAATGCCATCAGACAGATTGTCAGAAGCATTCCTCAGCCTGAGGACCTCGAGGGTACAGACTGTACCGTACGCAGTCCAACTCAGATTAGGTTCCTTTCCTCCTGGCAGGATCCGAAACCTCTTTTCAGACTCACGGAGTCCGTATCCGACTCAGCTCGAAATTCAGCTTGTGCTTCCACAGGTTTGCATCATCCGAAGCATATGTCGCGTGCAGTGCGAGACTGCTGAACCATCTTTATCATTCATGAATGAGCTTTCTGACTTCCACTAGTTACGAGTCATCGAAAGGCCACGAAGAGAGAAGTGATTGCTACAAATATATCGGGCCGAGGATTCGAGACACTGTCGATAATTCGGTCCGTGACATGTTTAAACCATATAGCAATGTGAGGAGAGCTCATAGTTGAAATCTCAGGACCATATGAGCTCTGGGTGAGAAGTTATTGCCGGTAACACGAGAGGGACTCGTTAGATTGCGCATGCTGTTGCAGCATTGCTGTATCCCACTGCTGCGACTGATGAGTGATTGGGGATTCATGAGGATACATGCTGTTACCATGTCGTCTCTGAGAAATGCATGGTGCATGGTAATGTATATTGCAACGATAGAAAACGTAAAGCGATTCATTTCCGTTAGCCTTCTAGACCGTCATCCTCGCAACTGCTGGGACTCAACACTACTACGAGAATGAAAGGTAGAAGACCTGTGTTGAGTGGAAGGTCTTTCATAGAAATTCAAGTGACTCTATCTTATGAAAAAGTTGATATTACTACGCACTGCGTAGTACACAGGAATAACAACGGATGCAATCATCGCGTGTCGAAGGTGTGGGAAGTGGCACATACACCTCGTCGGCTAAGGTAGTAAGGCACGGGGATCTGTCGAACGGGAAAATGAAATATACTCCGGATCTAATCATCATACATCCTGGGCTACTCATTAGCACCATGGCAATTCTGGCAGGGGTAATGGAGCTCTGTTGGAATCAGAAGTAGGATCAGCTGATCGGTTTCGCAGCTGAAGTCCTGATAAAAAGATTAGTTCAGACCAAGAAAGAAATCAACGGCCCATCTTGCAGGGTCGAACTCGTCTGTTCTGACAGCAGAATGGGCCAAATCAGGGCCACCCTTTGTCCTTGCCGTAGTCGAACCTCTTTATAAGTAGAGACGGCGCGCTCCTCTCCTGGCCACTTCCACTCTTCAGTGTCATCTCTTCATTCAACTTAGTACTCGAAGACATCCTGGAATACCGGTGTTGAATCAACGGTATTTTTATATAAACTTATTGTGACTATGTCACAGTGACTATCTCAACGAACTTGGTAATACTACGCCGCGCAGACAACGGATGCAATCATGCGTGTCGAAGAGGGTAGGGGAAATTGCATTCACGCTTTGTGTGCCAACGTAGGAAAGACGGGGAAATGTTCTACAAAGAAATGCGGAAATAGAAAGATCGAGTCCGCTGATCAGACTCCGATTATCGTCATACATCCCGAACTCATCATTAACGCCATTGCCATTATGGCAGGGTAATGAAGTTCTGCTGGAATGAGGAGAAGTAGAAGCAGCTGACCAGTTTTGCAGCTGAAGGCCTAATGAAAAGATTAGTCAAGGTGAAGAAAGAAATCAACAGCCCATTTGGCCGGGTCGAACTCGTCGGTTCTAACAACAGAATGGGCGTACTCGAGCCACCCTTTGTCCTTGCCACAGTTGGACCTCTTGATAGAGACGGCGCGCTGCTCTCCTGGACAGTTCCACTCCTTCAGTGATGTCCCGTTGAACGGAGCCAAAGTAGTGTCCTTCTCCGCGCATCCGAATCTACGGGCCCAACGTCTGATATCTCTGTTGGTTCTTGGGAAAAGAGTGGCGGTGCCCCAGATAGTATCATCTTTGCTCAAGACTGAACCCTTGTAGGGAACGACTTCATCATCGATGCAGTGTACACTGGCCACCCTTGGCACTGAGGGCTTTGGACCCAAGGAAGCATTATTATAGAGATTATCACAGGTCTTGAAGCTCCCTTGTAGACCAGGATTCAAAGCCAATACAGCATTGACGGCGACGGCTCCTTGAATGACTTTGTGGCACAAAAGGGATTCCACCATCATACCACCATTACTGTAACCGTAACCATAGACGGGCAGATTTTTTTTGTTCTCCCTCTCGAGGATAATCTTCGTGTACTCCACATCGTCGATGTCTTGTCTCTGAATGCAGCAGGTACCCGCATTCCATCCGTTCACCGAGTAGAGAGCCCTTGAATGCCATCCGTAATTACTCCCGCAGGCGGTTATCAAAATCAGGCCGTGTTCATCGGTAAAAGTGGACGTCTTAGAGTACTTCTCCCACTCCTCGCATGAGCCACCCCAACCGTGGTACTGTATGAGTATCCCCTTGATCTCGACGCCCTCAGGAGGCATGTGGCGATAATAAGAACGTGTTAGAGTAGTTTTGCCCCAAAGGACCCCATCAATCTGTGTTGTGAAGCTGAACTTCTCGCTTTCTGGGGCCACCGTGGTCTTCGCCTGGAGCGTTCTACGGAATATTGGAGACTCGTGGGACGTAAGATGTCTCCTTGGGGTCCACGAGACGACCTCAACAGTGCGGACAACGAACTGAGGGAGCTCAGCTGATTGATCTTGGCGGGGCTCCTCAATCACGGTATGAATGAGGTAGTCTTGTGGGCCAACACGGAGCTGATTCTCATAAGTCGCACCTGGGGAAGACGAGGAAATGTTGAGGATATAACAAGAAACAGCGGCGCCGGGCCAGCGCCTGAGCTAGCTCATACCCGTCTTACCCTCTTCGGAGAAAGTGACATGGTATAGCTCAACCAGGAAGTAGGTTTTGTCACTGACATCTTGCCTGAGTGACAGATTAGTATCCCAACGGGCGGTCTCTCTCACTCACTCTAGTCTCCTTAGCTCGTCCCTGATTGTCGATGTGGCTGCTTGCACGATCATATGGTTCAAGAAGGGCGGCATGCATATCTCACTGATGAGAGCAAAACATCCTCGGGATATCGTGATATAGAAGAATCGAGGCGCCCTCTCTTGTAGGCGCTCTCCCATGGAACGATGAACCCCGCCCAGGGAAGTTCGAACTCACCCTCGAAAGGCCGAGCTTCTGAAACCACCGAGGCATTCTTCGGGAATGGGTTGCAGGTTGTTGTTGTCGTTGCCGGCACTCTCAGGAGCTAAGCCACCGTCCACCATTATCAGCGCAGGAGCGGAGCAGAGCAGGAGAATGAGCTGCTGGAAGGTGGCCATGGTGTGAAGGTATCCAGGGTCTACGCAGATCATAGCCTCTTACCATACGATTCTTACTCCGCGTAAGATAGGTGCTATATACGGAAATGTCAGAAGGAAGCAGACAGCGTAAAAGTTGCCTACATCTGGTCTCTACTTACGGCTTTGCTAGTTGTCCGTTTGTCCCTTCACTACAGGCGCTCATCAGACATCTAGTCCGGAAGTTTTTGCTGCTACCAAAGCTTATCCTGTTCAGTTGTGCATGCGTGTAAGCTAGGCTAGCAGTCCATCGACCAGAATAGAGCATACAATAGACGCTCTCACATATCCCCCGACTAGTATTCAAGGCTGTGAGCCACGACTGAGCAGCAGCTGGTGCTTAGACAATCGGTGGACCTCCCAAGATCCCCTCTTAATCGTCCGCGTCTGTCGAGGAGCTCGCAAAGTATCTGGAACTCCCCAACCTCGACTGTACCGGGACAGTGTCCCCACGTCGCGACGTCACCGGCGTTGACCTTCTGGAGTACTTCGCCCTCCCCCCCTTTGTTCGGAGGTAGTACGGTGGTTCTCACAGTAGAAACCACTATTACGTGGCACCGTACTCCCTCCTTGCTTTTCGATAACTCTGTGATTTGCTGGAGATCTCTCACTAAGAGCCTCTCAGGCACCCGTTACTGAGCGCAAGAGCCGAGCCTGCTCAGCAGACTCAGGAGACCTTCCAGAGTTCCAGGGGAAAGTTGCCAAGTCAGGGCTCGTGAACATGTCCGACCGTTTACGGGATTATCTCGCGAGGACGGTAATTAATGGTAAGAAAAGGCCCCTTAATATACTTCTTATACCGAGGGAAAATCCAAAGTAGTCCTCTGCGGGAGACACAGTGTACGTCACCGTTATTCATCGCAAGGGGTCGGTGTCAGGCACTGTACTACAGTGACTGTAGTGCCGGGTGTCCCGTGAATGTTTTTGTTCTTTTGTACAACCTCTTGTAGTGACCACTCATCAAGAGCTCCCTCAACTTAGGGACCCTCAACAAGAGTGGGCGCTTGAGTCACTCAAGCTGAGTGTGCACAAGGCCCTTAGTAGAATTCCACAATGAGTCTGGAGCTGGGTTTTGGCCCGAAGTTTCCGGGTCCTTGGAGGGAAGTGAATGTCACTCAGTGTCACTGAGTCAGTGAGACTCACTGTGAGAATCTCACATCCGCAGACCTCTTCCAGCGAGTTCGTACGAGAGCTTCGGAACTCCCCAAACCTGCAGCGGCTGCGGAAAGTCGCTTAGCCCGAATTGACGCATGCGCGAATCCGATTCGCCGAATCGAACTACGACAGTTTAAACAGGACGCGTTTGACGCGTCGTGCTCAACAGTCGGCTTCGCAGTCGGGCGCTCGTCCACCGCATTAGGAATACGGAACCAGTAGCGAGGTGAGACTGTCCCTACTCCGACTACTCCGAGATGAACATCGAGTGAGCAAATCAAACTGTCCGCAAAGAACTACCGGTTTCTCGTGGGGTTAGAGCCCGGGACCCAAATTATGCTAATGCGGTAACTTCACTCCAGTGGTCCGTAGACAAGCCGCGTTCGAGTGACCATAGCCGCTACATCGTAGGGAAACTGCCTCAAAGACCTCGGAAGTGGGCCCGAACTCAGCAGGAGAGTGGACCGAATAAGTCTGACAGATCCCGACGTACAACAGTTGTCCGAGCTGACGCCGCCTGGCAGGCGGCGCCTGCCGTATCGACTGTCAATGACGAGTAAGCAGGGATGGCCAGACTACCCCGTTCACTGAATATATACCATTTCAAGACCTACTTAGTGAAACCCCTGAGCGAATCAGTAAAACCCCAGAGCAATTTAGTCAGGCCCGGACCAAATTAGCAAAAACTCAGAGCTATTCAATAAAGCCCTGAGTCTGGGCCCCAGACTAAATAATTGAAGCGGATGGGTTCGAGGCATCTGCTGATATTGACGACTCCTACGATGAAGCTTGGGGAGAAGATGTGGGTCGGAGGACAAATAGATCGACCAAAGGCATTGGAAACCTCTTGAAGAAGCTCCGTAATCATGGCCGATTCTTTAGACAGTCGAACATCGTGCTCGATCTACTCCAACAGTCTGTGCAAGAGTCCCTCCCTGTCAGGGTTCCGACCATTGGTAAGGGAGTCCCTGATGGTCATAGGTTCCGTGTCATACCTAGGGATGTAGTGGTGCGCTGGAATCACCCCAGAAGTTGTTATCGTGGTTCTCGACATTCAGGGAGGGGTTCGCAAGGTATAAACAGCAATGCTTGACTCGTCGTGGTTCGGCATCCGAACTTCGGACAAACTTCGCCTGTAGTACAGGCCCTGTACATGAAGGCATGATATAGTCGTATGCTGTGAACGCTTTGTCTCCGTCAGATGAGGAGCTCATCGATAGTTTGCAAAGCCTCCTTGTTACCTTTAGCAGGCCACCATCAAGTTTTCGGGGTCTACATTACCCACTATATCGTCTGTAAGGGCAGTTAGTAACTGCCGGTTACCCGAGGATTGGGTCGGAAGCTCAAGCAAGCGGTCACAGCAAGGTATTCAAGTAATAGTCGAGCTTTGGTATCCTGAGGGTACTATCCTCTGTCGAGAATTACTTCAAGCGCTCCTTGGTGGTGGACGGTGAGGACGACATGATGTCGTCGACATCGTTGGTCATATATCTGTTGCTGCCTCATTCTTGGATCCTCGACACACTACTACTGAGTCTACTGTCGATGGTGAGCGCAGCATAGGGGCCGTGGTGGAGTATTTCGGTAGATAATATCTATCTTTGGTAGCACATGCGTCGATGTGACTTCGTTGAGTATTGGAGAGCACCCGAGACGAGTGATATTCTAATTCTAAGGACCGTGGCCATGCTATTAGTCTAATATTATTAGATTATTCGATTGCCAAAAATATGAGAATATTCGAATTCAATGTTTCGGGCATTCTCGTATTATGGAGGATAAAGACGACTTTGTTCGTGAAAACACTATTAATGTCGCGCGGTTCGTTGCTTTAGCGAGAGGGTTATAGCTTTATAGCATTATTATAGTCCTCTCCCTACTCCATTCCGTCGAATGGTTTACGGACCGTAAAAAAAAGTATCACTCGTACCTCCTGAGTTAATTTCAGTGGTAGATTCGGATTCCCCATGCTCGAAAACGTATATGCTCCAACTTTCAGCCTTATTCGCTTCCATACCATGGAGAAAGTGGGGCTAGACTGGTTTTCTCGGGATTTTCGGCGGGCGTTGTTAGGCGTTCGCACGATAGGCTTCAAGCCTATGGCCGCTACGCTCCGTTTTTTTCACAAGGTGGCTGAAGTAGGCGCGGATTTTCGAATTCTTTCGCTCTGATGCTTCTCACACGCCGCCTTCACTTCGAACGACTGGAATGTCCATGTCAACTCAACTTGAGTTGACAAACTCTGCAGATAAGGAGAAAGTTTCTTCAAGAAACAGGTTGTTTCGTCATCCGTACCCTTCTTCCGTAACCGTACCGTGCTACGGTTGGTTCCCGTAGTCCGTACCGTTCCGTAGTTAAATATCCCACTCCTAGTCGCGTGGGGCTGGTAGGTCGGTTCGGTACGAACCGGCCCGTGAAGCACCGACGAGGGCAAGGCACTCGGCGACCCAGAGCCTGAGTCTGCCGACAGTGCGTGTCTACACCCTCTTCGGTACTTGCTCCCGGGAGTGGTGGGATGGGGAGAAAATCAGTCATCGCCGTCTAGCCTTAACCGGGTCACGCCAGGTGGGACGTGGTCGGAGCTCGCTCGCCTCACGGTTTCATGCCTACGCCACCAACTACTGCGATGGCGGAGCGACGCGACCATCCGTATCGGTATTTAACCTAGTTTAACAAGTTAACCTTCATTAAAACCCTAAATTTGCCCATCTCTAGTGTTGAAGAACCTGGATGTGATACTGGGACCCCGTAACAGGGTCTTTGGGCACTTCTGCCAAAAGACTGCCTTACTGTAAGGCACGGGCACTTCTGTAAACGACTTCTTTTACTGCGCTTCACACGCTCGTTTGTACGCGGCCCGCGTACAAACGAGCGAATTGGCCGTGACTGAGGAAATAGGTGACTTCCCCGCGTAACGCGGGGAAGTCACGGCAACTAGCAGTGCCATCGTATTCGGAAAGGGCCCAACCCCAGCGCATCTCTATAGATGCGGGGTGGTCAACTCGCCAGAGTGTGACTGTGGGACGCCGGTGGGGATCGCGCGGCACTACCTCCTCTCCTGTCCGCTCCTGAAGCAGGCTAGGAAGAGGGTCAAAGGTGGTGTCCCTTACCATTTATATGAATTAATTCTTGATTTGAAGCGACGCAAGTCCTTCAATCAACTTTGTTGGGGCCCTCATGCAGTATCTCGGTGCTCGCAGGGGCTTATTGTAGTGCCGGGCAGGCAAAACTTTTGGTTTCCCGCCTCTGCTTTGTACGAGGCCCACCATTGAATATTTGCTGTAAAAAATAATTAACAGTAGCTGGAGCAAACGTCGGAGGACTGGCGACTGAGTTGGTGAACGCTAGGATTGGGGAAGATCCAGAAGAATTCGGTCGAGGCCTTCGAGCAGGAAGACGTGATGACCAATTCATGTATTGCTCATTATTGAAGAACCTTTCAATCTGATCATCGCTGGACATCGCAACCGCGTGCTGCGCAACGACCAGGGATGACAAGACCCCACTGGAGTCATCCCAGACTTGGCTCGGCTGTCATATCACGAGCTGGGTGTCCGTGACGAACCGCTGGTTCGAAAGGGCAGGGACGGTTGTTGGCGCGCGCCTCAGTTTGTCTGCATATAACCGTCAGCGGTTTCATTTTTAGGAGGCCCTAAGCTGAGATTTTGTGTGTGAGAGAGACTCTAGTACGAGTTAACTCATTTGCTTCCACTGTGGGATCCCTCCTACGTGGTACTGATCACTGCAACCCGACCGTCCAATTACTACACCTCTGACTTCGAGTTCCAAGTATTGAGAATCTCAATTTGAGATTGAGGCCACCCAGAACTACTGTGACATCAAGAACCACTCCGACTTGTCTACATCGACTTCCCCTCTTCTTTGGTTCTGCTAAGGCCACCCCGATAGTGTCGGGCCGATACTTCACACCGTGTGTATGCGTGCTAGAAAATTGTGCGCGCTGTCCCCGCCGCGCCGAGGCTACGTTAGAGGCGCCAATCACGTCCGTTCACCCATAGGACATAGGGATGTTGGTGAACTGGAATTTACTTTACGGTACAGAGGCGGTCCCTCAGAGGTATCGAACCTGGGCCATCCGTAGGATTCACATGAAGGCTTCATGTCATGAAGTTCATGATGGAGCATAGTATGCTTAGCATACTGGCTGGGACCGACGTCACTCTCCGAGAGATCCTTTTCCGGAGAGATTCTCTCCTGCTTTCCGCCTGAATCGGGGCCCTGGATCTGTTCAGGATCAATATCCCCAATGATGCTCCGTTGCGAGCGTCACCAGACTACTCTTGCTTCTATCTAATAACATGGTCTCACCCATGCGATGGCAGTGAATCACTGCTGCGGCCAGAACTGGATTTGACCAAAGCAGACTTCGGCAAGGTCATTCAAGAAGCCTTCAAAGAGCATGACGTGCCCTTACTCTACTTTTGCGTCGCCAGTGAAAAGCATTCCGACTCCAAAACTCACTATCACGCCGCAACCAGGTCTTCTCGTCGGCACCGCTGGAGAAGAATAGCGCGCTGGTTGTTGCGCCACCGTGTTGCCGTGGGCTTCAAAGCCTTCAAATCCTATCTCGCCTCGTATAAATACTGCGTCAAAGAAGATGTTGCTCCCTTCTTGAGCGAGGGTCATCCGCCGTATCCCTCGGAACCTCTACAGCGGGAGCTGCGCATCGTGGACGAGAAACAGGAAGCTGGTGAAGGTTGCAAAATCCGTCGCCTGAGCGATATTGCGGGGTGGGTGGTGAGCAGAAAACTGAAGACGGAGCGGGAGTTTCTGGCTGCGGCCAGCAAAGAAAAAAACCTGAAGAGCTTCATTCTGGATCACCGGGATACACCGGGTACTATGCTCAAGAGGATATGGGGGATGGAGTCTGCGGAGCGTGATCTGATAAGAGCATCCAAATCGCGGATGCAAATTTTGGAGGAGACAGCCGATTCCGATGTATGTGCGTGCAACGGCGTCACCTCCAGTGCTATCGAGACTATTCTGACCAGGAATGAAGTGCCGGTCCACTCATTCGTTCGCGCCATCAGGCGCACGCTCATAAATGGTCGCAGCAGAAACCACAACCTGATGTTGGCGGGGCCCTCAGCCTGTGGCAAAAGCTACTTGATCAAACATATCTCCGTTTTGTTCAAGGCTGTCGGGCTGTCGTCCGGCAGCTATCCGCTGGCTATCCTGGACGAGTGCAAGCCTGAGATATTTGTATTGGACGACTTCAGAGTTTATCAGCAGCAGGCTGGTTTCGCTATATCAGATTGCCTCTGTTTTCTGGAAGGCAAGACTCCGTTCGTGGTGCCTCTCCCTAAGACCTCTAATAGGGCCGACGTACTTTACTATGATGATGCCCCGGTGATTGCAACTGTCCCGGGGCCTTTCAACTGTCGGCATCTATCTCAGGAAGAAAACCGCATGCTAAATGAACGTTTTGCGTGGATAACGTTGAACAATCCTATTCCTATAGATCGCCGAGTAGATTTGGCCCCATGTGGCAGCTGCTTTGCTAAACTAATCCTGTCCTACAATGACTAGCTCGTACTCCGGGTGACGGTCGGGTATTCGCCTGCTCGGTATGCGATATATAAGTTTGTGTATCGGCCTTGATGCTATCGAGTTGAGAGCAATTAACCCGGCGAGCAGGAAGTTGCAGTTCTTTTCCGAAGGCATGTCTTCGACTTCGCAGGCCAGAGCAGCATCCGTGAAGCTGTCTGCTGCAGTTAAACGCAAAAGTAATTGTGAGAAGCGTGGGTAACATTGAGTTGTTGCGGACGAGCCCCCCCCTACCCCCCATCCAATGTTGAGAGCCGATGACCCGGTTGGCCGAACATGGCAGTCTCAAGCAACATTGGACGGGGGGCCGGGGGGAGCAGCGTGCGAGTCAAGTGTTTTGATTTCATCTGGCGTTTCAATGCCACAAGTCGTGGGCCCCACGACCTGGGACAAGACAATAAAAAATGCGAAATTGAAATACGAAAGTGATGCTCACTCACTTAATCGGATCTGAGCACGATCATCATCCTGCTTCTGGCGCAAGCTAGGCGTCATTAGCGTAATCGTCATGGATGATGCAATTGCTAAAAAGTTAACACATGTGAAGTGCCGGACGAACGTGTATCAGTCATCCAGCTGTTTAAATAGAAAATTTTCAGGGGAGACCAAGAAAGAATTTGATGCGCCATTCAGCGGGGTCGAGATATTGAGTTCTAACAACTGTGTGGGCTGAACCATGAAAGCTGCAGTTTTTCCTCTTGATAGACACCACTCTCTCTTCTCCAGGACACTTCCACTCCCAACACGACTCGACGATGTCATGCGAGAAGCGTCTTGAAAGGATAATGTCTTGAACGATTCCGTCATCTCATCCTGATAATATAAATGATACTACGGATCAGAATGCTGCCCGTACATCCGATGCGCCCGTCATAAGCGCATCGGGTCGCGAGTGGCACATCACATGTGGATGTAACAAGAAAAGCCTGGCACATGCGCGATTCGATGCCACAGGTCAGGGGCAAGACAACGGAAAAAGTTAACACATGCTGCATTTGACATGCGTGATGAACACCAGCTGATCAGTTATCCAGCTGTGTTCATAGAAAATGTTCAGGGAAGGCCAAGGAAGAATTTGGTGACCCAGTCAGCGGGGTCGAGATCTTGAGTTTTGATAACTTTATGGGCTGAACCGTGATAGCTGCAGTTGAACCTCTTGATAGATACGGCTCTCTCTTCTCCAGGACACTTCCACTCCTTCAGTCTCAGCCACGGCTTGATCCTTGTTGTATTCGTTACCTTCCTTTCACATCCAAATCTACTCGCCCATCGTCTAATATCTCTGTTGGTCCTCGGGAGAAGGTTGGAGCTGAAGTACCGTTTAACGTCTTTCCCGTAGATTGAACCATTGTAGGGTACCCATTGATCATCGAGGCAGTGTATGCTGGCCACCCTTGGCACTGGAGGCTTCGGGCCGAAGGTGGCATTATTATAGATAATATCACAGCCTGCGATATTATCTATAATAATGCCCGTGATTCACAGGTCTTGAAAGTCCCGTTCAAGCCAGGTTTCAGAGCCAGTACACCATTAACCGATATCGCCATTTGAATAACCTTATGGCACAGGAGGGATTCAACCATCATACCACCATTACTGAAACCGTAACCATAGACGGGCAAGTTGTTCTTGTTCTCTCTTTCGAGGATGATTCTCGTGTAATTAACATCATCGATATCGTCTCTTTTGAGGCAGCAGATACCCGCGTTCCATCCGTGACACGGATTCCGTGTACAGACTCGATATAGTTTGAATACCAGCCATATGAGCTACCACAGGCAGTAATCAATATCAGGCCGTACTTGTCGGCCAAGAGGCTATTATTAAATTTGTTCTCCCACTTCTCGCAGGTTTCATGGTAACCATGATATTGAACGAGAATTCCGTTTATCTCGACACCTTTTGGAGGCATGTGGCGATAATAAGAACGTGTTAGAGTAGTTTTGCCAAACCACCCATCAATATCCATTTCGAAGCTGAACTTCTCACTCCCTGGAATGCCCTTCAGTCTGACTTCACCAGCAGGCGCGTCCTCCTTGAATCAAGGACCTTGATCACAATATGTCTTCCTCTAACCACGGGTAGGCCAATTGAGATTCGGACGCTGAACTGAGGAGCGTCGTCTGACTGGTTTTGGTAGGGCTCATCGATCACGGTGTCGATGGAGTAATATTGAGGGAGTACAAGAAGCTTGTTCGTGAAGGTTACACCTGAGACGGATATGAAAGGAGCAGATACTATGTGACATAATTCATCTCAATGATACAGTGATGCCTTCGAGAAATCAGCTCAGCCGACCTGAGGCAGCTCGAACCCGCCTTACCCTTGTCTGAGAAGTTCACCCTATACGAATAAACTTCGAAGTAGGTATTGTCGCTAACATGTAGCCTGGATGGCAGATTATTATCTCAGCAGGTGAGGGCCTCACCGTGAGGCCTCTCACTCACTTCATTCTCCTGAGCTCGTCTTTCATCCTGGAGGTAGCTGCCTGCACAAGCATCCGATTCAAGAAAGGCGGGATGCATTCCTCGCTGATGAGAGCAGAACATCCTCAGGAGATCGTCGGATGAGAGAGGCCAGGCCGAGAGAGTCACTCACCTGAAAGACACCGGATCATCGATGTCATTTTCGAGGCATTGTAGAGGAATGGGATGCAAGGCGTCTCTCCTGCCGACTCTCCTGAGGGTTCCGCCAGCATTGTCTACCAGTCCCAGAACCGCTGCCGGGGGGAAGTAGAGCAGAGCAACGAGGTGCTGTGATGCAACCATACTTACGAGGATATCCAAGTCTGCGATAATGTCTGCAAGGTCAAACCATGCATTACCGGTGCACAGCTCAATTCTTTCAGCGCCTAACGTCATCACGGCTGATTACCAATTCATGCCGGGTAAGTCGCGAACTGGACGCACTATGGTGCCAATCCCCTGCAGCAGTGGAGATTATCTCAACTATCATAGTTGAACTTCGCTGCTGTTGTGTATTGTTGGTAATCATCGATCATCGCATCATCGAGGATACGTCCAAGCTCACTCTCTAAGTAAGACTCCTTGGTGCCTCTCTGACAGTGCCCCAGGAACACTAGCTGAGGGACGCTACTGTCCCTCAGGCTGAGGGACATTGTCCCTCAGCTAGCTGAGGGTCTCAGCTAGCAGTGCGTCCGTTTATGCGCTCGCAAATTGCGAGCCGCAATGCGTGCGAGCTTATTAGTAATAACAACCGCACTGGTTTACTCACCATCTCCCGGGAGGGGCATGATGGTCGAGTATAATGGGAATTATAGCATATTCTATCCATTCCAGTCGAGATTCGCGTGTACGCGCGTTCCTGATGCCCACGGACCGCCGAGCGGTTCGGTTCGCAAAATGATCTCCCAGAGTCTGGACCCTACGTCCTTCCTCAACATAGTCAGACTCCTTGTTTTCGCGTGCTGTAGCTTTGTGTTGGGCCCTAGCCTAACAGCTCGCCCAACAGCTAGCCCAACAGCTAGCCCAGGCTAGGCTGTCTAGCTGTCCTCTCTCTGAGTGAGCTCTCCTCTGCTAAGCAGAGTCTGCTTCTTCTCGGGTGAGGCTTCAGAGTTCGCCTTGCCCTCGAGCATTTCGACTAAGGTAGGCACAGACCCAACTGCGCGACCTCCTGTGTGTGAGTAACTCACAGTTTGTCTATAAACTCACAGTGAGTTTATAGTCATACGCCGGTTCCGGTTTAGTTATACTCTTGGCGATGTGTTCAGTAACTGAACTTCAGTTGGAGGCTCTGTAGTCTCGACAGTGTCGATCCGACATGCAATGCCATCAGACAGATTGTCAAGAAGCATTCCTCAGGGGGACAGACTGTACCGCACAGTCAACCAGATCAGCTTCCTTTCCTTCTGGCAGGATCCGAAACCCCCTTTTCAGACTCACGGAGCCTATATTCGCGGCGTGTGTTCGCACACGAAGTGACTAGCACGCCACGGGAGCGCGCCCCATATCTTTCGCGCCGTTTCATCACTCGTTGTCGCAGCATGATGTAGACGGCTGCAGTTCTCTACCATTATTTGTTTTTCGCATGACCAAGCCAGACGGCTCCCCCGCTTTCAGCTCAGCGAGCAATGGACCCAGCGGCTCGCCAAGCGGACCTCTTAGAGTCACCCGTAAGTCGACCGCGGCGGAGGTCCTGGGCGCGCTGAAGCCGCTCACCTTCCTCGGCAGCATCACCGTGGACTTTTCCTTCGCCGACGTCAACGGCGAGATGCTTCTACAAATGGGTTCACCCACCGCGCTCAAGGAGCTCGTGCCGACTATCCCACCGAGGGCCCATCAGCTCGAAATTCAGCTTGGGCTTCCACAGGTTTGCATCATCGCGTGCAGTGCGAGACTGCTGAACCATCTTTATCATTCATGAATGAGCTTTCTGACTTCCCACTAGTTACAGTCATCGAAAGGCCACGAAGACGAAAAGTGATTGCTACAAATATCTCGGCCCGAGATTCGAAATTTTTTGTTCGATAATTCGGTCCGCGACATGTTTAAACCATATAGCAGTGTGAGGAGAGCTCATAGTTGAAATCTCAGGTCCATATGAGCTCTGGGTAAAAAGTTGTGCCGGTGACACGAAAGGGACTCGTTAGATTGCGCATGCTGTTACAGCATTGCTGTATCCCACTGCTGTGACTGTGGGGATTCATGAGATACATGCTGTTACCATGTCGTCTCTGAAAATGCATGGTGCGTGATAATTTATATTGCAACGATAGAAAACGTAAAGCGATTCATTTCCGTTAGCCTTCTAGTCTAGAAGTTCTAGACCGTCATCCTTGCAACTGCTGGGACTCAACACTACTACGAGAATAAGGTAGAAGACCTGTGTTAAGTGGAAGGTCTTTCATAGAAATTCAAGTGACTCTATCTTATGAAAAAGTTGATATTACTACGCACTGCGTAGTACACAGGAATAACAACGGATGCAATCATCGCGTGTCGAAGGTGTGGGGAAGTGGCACATACACCTCGTCGGCTAAGGTAGTAAGGGACGGGAATCTGTCGAACGGAAATGAAATATACTCGGATCTAATCATCATACATCCTGAGCTACTCATTAGCACCATGGCAATTCTGGCAGGGTAATGGAGCTCTGTTGGAATCAGAAGTAGGATCAGCTGATCAGTTTCGCAGCTGAAGTCCTGATAAAAAGATTAGTTCAGACCAAGAAAGAAATCAACGGCCCATCTTGCAGGGTCGAACTCGTCTGTTCTGACAACAGAATGGGCTAAATCGGGCCACCCTTTGTCCTTGCCGCAGTCGAACCTCTTTATAAGTAGAGACGACGCGCTCCTCTCCTGGGCACTTCCACTCTTTCAGTGTCATCTCTTCATTCAACTCAGTCTTGGTAGTCTCCTTCCTCGCGCATCCGAGCCTACCGGCCCAACGTCTGATATCCCTGTTGGTTCTCGGGAACTTGGTCTGAGGCCAAGGCGAGCCAGGACTCGGGGGGTTCAGTTCTGAGCCATTGTATGGCACCACTTCATCATCGATGCAGTGCATGCTGGCCACTCTTGGCACCGGCGACTTCGGCCCGAAGTTAGCGTCATTATACATATCATCACAGGTGTCGAAACTACCTTTTAGACCAGGCTCCAAAGCAAGTACACCGCTGACGGCCACGGCCCCTTGAAAACTTTATGACATAAGACATTCCAAATACCACCATTACTGTAACCATAGCCATAGACGGGCAAGTTGTTCTTGTTTTCTCTTTCAAGTAAAGTCTTCGTGTACCCAACATCATCAATTCTATGATCGTCAACGCAGCATACCCCCGCGTACCAACCCGAAGTGTAGTACCATCCAAAGTTACTACCACAGGCGGTTATCAAAATAAGGCCGTGTTCGTCGGTGAAAGTAGACGTCATAGAGTAGTTCTCCCACTTCTCGCATGTGCCACCCCAACCGTGGTACTGTATGAGTATACCCTTGATCACGACGCCCTCAGGAGGGAGGCGGCGATGATAAGAACGTGTTATAGTTCTTTCATCATCCCATTGCCACCACGATGCATCAATCTCCACATTGAAACTGAACTTCTCACTTCCTGGGGTATCCTTCGGCTCAGTCTCCTCCTCAGGCTCATCAGGTCTTCAGCCTGGAGCATCCTACGTACTGGAGTCTCGTGGGCCATGAGATACCTCCTTGGGGACATCGAGAGAACTTCGACGGTGCGGACAGTGAACTGGGAGAGAGAGCTGATGGATCATGCGGGGTCTCAACAATCACGGTATAGATGAGGTAGCCTCCAGGGACTGCACTAAGATAGTCCTCATGAGTTGTACCTGAGAAGCAAGGGGAGGGACGAGGAGATTATGAGGAACAGCGACACTGAGCTGAGACAACTCGTAACCGCTTTACTTTCGTTTGAGACGGTCACACTGTATAGCTCAACGTTGAAGAAGCCTCTGTCACTTACGTTCAACCAGAGGGAAAATTATCAAAGCCGTATCAAAAGGCGTGTCACACGCCGCGTGTGTTTGTTCCTGAACTCACCCTAGTTTTCTGAGCTCGTCCCGTATTGTCGGTGTGGCAATGTGCACAATCATTTGGTCCAAGAAGGCCGGCACGCATATCTCGCTGATGAGAACAAAACATCTTCAGGATATCGTCCTCAGATAATTCCCGTAGTCAACCAGTCGAATCACCCAGGGAAATTCGATCTCACCCTCTGAAGGCCGGGCTTCTGAAACCTCCGCGACATTCAGCGGGAAACGGTTGAAGTTTATCATTGCCGACACTCGCAGAAGCTGCTTCATCGTCCATCAGTATCAGAACAGCTGCTGGAGCGTAGCAGAGCAGCAGGAGGGGGAGTTGCAGGGCAGTCATTGAACGTACCCTGAGCCCACCCGTTTGATTGCATTCCGAGGCCTCGTGAGGGACACGCTTTAGGCTATAGTCTGTAGCAAAACACTAGGAGGAAGCAGACAGCCGCACAAACATCTCGCTGCACAAGGCTAGTGTAGTTGAGAAACAACAGTACCCTCGGCTGGTGTGCACTCTGGTAAGAATGACTTTCAATTTGGGTCTAAAAGGCTCCTGCGTATCGTTAGTCGGCGGCAGACGGTAAACTATTCTAGCGATTCTCACGGAGAGCTTGTGCGGTAGAAGTGTTTCTCGATAATCCCAAACTCGCTACCTACAACTGGTTCCGTAGTGTGGTTTTGGCAGTCGTGCGTCCATCCGTCCCTCCGCCGCGTGGCACGCATGCACTCTAGCGACAGCCACCTCTATTGCTGCTGCGAACTCACATGCTCCCTGTGCGCCTTTGTTCGCTGTACGTCTGTTCGCCCCAGCAACTGCGTGCATTCCTTGTCATAGGATTGAACGTACTGTGAGTAGGATGTGCTCAAAGTAGTCTCCAGCAGGGCTGACTACTTTCAGGCCCTGGGATCTGCACTATCTGCTGCTGACGATCTGCCCTATGATCAATGAGCATGTACCTCAATATGTCGATCACGTTACAGCGCAATATCAGCTCGTATTCACGAAGACAACGCTTGTGTGACGACCGATGCGCTCGAGCCAACGAGACCCGAGCCAGATATTTTCAGAGATAGCATGAGAACGAGAAGTAGTACTTCTAAAGTACTCCCATTCCTCTGGCCTCCGGAATGTTCACCAACCTGAATGCTGTGACCAAACACTACTCGAAGACATCCTGGAATACCGGTGTTGAATCAACGGTATTTTATATAAACTTGTGTGACTATGTCACAGTGACTATCTCAACGAACTTGGTAATACTACGCCGCGCAGACAACGGATGCAATCATGCGTGTCGAAGAGGGTAGGGGAAATTGCATTCACGCTTTGAGTGCCAACGTAGGAAAGACGGGGAAATGTTCTACAAAGAAATGCGGAAATAGAAAGATTGAGTCCGCTGATCAGACTCCGATTATCGTCATACATCCCGAACTCATCATTAACGCCATGGCCATTATGGCAGGGTAATGAAGTTCTGCTGGAATGAGGAGAAGTAGAAGCAGCTGACCAGTTTTGCAGCTGAAGGCCTAATGAAAAGATTAGTCAAGGTGAAGAAAGAAATCAACAGCCCATTTGGCCGGGTCGAACTCGTCGGTTCTGACAACAGAATGGGCGTACTCGAGCCACCCTTTGTCCTTGCCACAGTTGGACCTCTTGATAGAGACGGTGCGCTGCTCTCCTGGACAGTTCCACTCCTTCAGTGATGTCCCGTTGAACGGAGCCAAAGTAGTGTCCTTCTCCGCGCATCCGAATCTACGGGCCCAACGTCTGATATCTCTGTTGGTTCTTGGGAAAAGAGTGGCGGTGCCCCAGATAGTATCATCTTTGCTCAAGACTGAACCCTTGTAGGGAACGACTTCATCATCGATGCAGTGTACACTGGCCACCCTTGGCACTGAAGGCTTTGGACCCAAGGAAGCATTATTATAGATATTATCACAGGTCTTGAAGCTCCCTTGTAGACCAGGATTCAAAGCCAATACAGCATTGACGGCGACGGCTCCTTGAATGACTTTGTGGCACAAAAGGGATTCCACCATCATACCACCATTACTGTAACCGTAACCATAGACGGGCAGATTTTTTTTGTTCTCCCTCTCGAGGATAATCTTCGTGTACTCCACATCGTCGATGTCTTGTCTCTGAATGCAGCAGGTACCCGCATTCCATCCGTTCACCGAGTAGAGAGCCCTTGAATGCCATCCGTAATTACTCCCGCAGGCGGTTATCAAAATCAGGCCGTGTTCATCGGTAAAAGTGGACGTCTTAGAGTACTTCTCCCACTCCTCGCATGAGCCACCCCAACCGTGGTACTGTATGAGTATCCCCTTGATCTCGACGCCCTCAGGAGGCATGTGGCGATAATAAGAACGTGTTAGAGTAGTTTTGCCCCAAAGGACCCCATCGATCTGAGTTGTGAAGCTGAACTTCTCACTTTCTGGGGCCACAGTGGTCTTCGTTTGGAGCATCCTACGGAATATTGGGGACTCGTGGGGCATAAGATGTCTCCTTGGGGTCAACGAGACGACCTCAACAGTGCGGACAATGAACTGAGGGAGGTCAGCTGATTGATCTTGGCGGGGTTCCTCAATCACGGTATGAATGAGGTAGTCTTGTGGGCCAACACGGAGCTGATTCTCATAAGTCGCACCTGGGGAAGACGAGGAAATGTTGAGGAGATAACAAGAAACAGCGGCGCCGGGCCAGCGCCTGAGCTAGCTCATACCCGTCTTACCCTCTTCGGAGAAAGTGACATGGTATAGCTCAACCAGGAAGTAGGTTTTGTCACTGACATCTTGCCTGAGTGACAGATTAGTATCCCAACGGGCGGTCTCTCTCACTTACTCCTTAGCTCGTCCCTGATTGTCGATGTGGCCGCTTGCACGATCATATGGTTCAAGAAGGGCGGCATGCATATCTCACTGATGAGAGCAAAACATCCTCGGGATATCGTGATATAGAAGAATCGAGGCGCCCTCTCTTGTAGGCGCTCTCCCATGGAACGATGAACCCCGCCCAGGGAAGTTCGAACTCACCCTCGAAAGGCCGAGCTTCTGAAACCACCGAGGCATTCTTCGGGAATGGGTTGCAGGTTGTTGTTGTCGTTGCCGGCACTCTCAGGAGCTAAGCCACCGTCCACCATTATCAGCGCAGGAGCGGAGCAGAGCAGGAGAATGAGCTGCTGGAAGGTGGCCATGGTGTGAAGGTATCCAGGGTCTACGCAGATCATAGCCTCTCACCATACGATTCTTACTCCGCGTAAGATAGGTGCTATATACGGAAATGTCAGAAGGAAGCAGACAGCGTAAAGTTGCCTACATCTGGTCTCTACTTACGGCTTTGCTAGTTGTCCGTTTGTCCCTTCACTACAGGCGCTCATCAGACATCTAGTCCGGAAGTTTTTGCTGCTACTAAAGCTTATCCTGTTCAGTTGTGCATGCGTGTAAGCTAGGCTAGCAGTCCATCGACCAGAATAGAGCATACAATAGACGCTCTCACATATCCCCCGACTAGTATTCAAGGCTGTGAGCCACGACTGAGCAACAGCTGGTGCTTAGACACTCGGTGGACCTCCCAAGATCCCCTCTTAATCGTCCGCGTCTGTCGAGGAACTCGCAAAGTATCTGGAACTCCCCAACCTCGACTGTACCGGGACAGTGTCCCCACGTCGCGACGTCACCGGCGTTGACCTTCTGGAGTACTTCGCCCTCCCCCCTTTGTTCGGAGGTAGTACGGTGGTTCTCACAGTAGAAACCACTATTACGTGGCACCGTACTCCCTCCTTGCTTTTCGATAACTCTGTGATTTGATGGAGATCTCTCACTAAGCCTCTCAGGCACCCGTTACTGAGCGCAGGAGCCGAGCCTGCTCAGCAGACTCAGGAGACCTTCCAGAGTTCCAGGAGAAAGTTGCCAAGTCAGGGCTCGTGAACATGTCCGACCGTTCACGAGATTATCTCGCGAGGACGGTAATTAATGGTAAGAAAAGGCCCCTTAATATACTTCTTATGCCGAGGGAAAATCCAAAGTAGTCCTCTGCGGGAGACACAGTGTACGTCACCGTTATTCATCGCAAGGGGTCGGTGTCAGGCACTGTACTACACTGACTGTAGTGCCGGGCGTCCCGTGAATGTTTTTGTTCTTTTGTACAACCTCTTGTAGTGACCACTCATCAAGAGCTCCCTCAACTTAGGGACCCTCAACAAAAGTGGGCACTTGAGTCACTCAAGCTGAGTGTGCACAAGGCCCTTAGTAGAATTCCACAATGAGTCTGGAGCTGGGTTTTGGCCCGAAGTTTCCGGGTCCTTGGAGGGAAGTGGATGTCACTTAGTGTCACTGCGTCAGTGAGACTCACTGTGAGAATCTCACATCCTCAGACCTGTTCCAGCGAGTTCGTACGAGAGCTTCGGACCTCCCCAAACCTGCAGCGGCTGCGGAAAGTCGCTTAGCCCGAATTGACGCATGCGCAAATCCGATTCGCCGAATCGAACTATGACAGTTTAAACAGGACGCGTTTGACGCGTCGTGCTCAACAGTCGGCTTCGCAGTCGGGCGCTCGTCCACCGCATTAGGAATACGGAACCAGTGGCGAGGTGAGACTGTCCCTACTCCGACTACTCCGAGATGAACATCGAGTGAGCAAATCAAACTGTCCGCAAAGAACTACCGGTTTCTCGTGGGGTTAGATCCCGGGCCCCAAATTATGCTAATGCGGTAACTTCACTCCAATGGTCCGTAGACAAACCGCGTTCGAGTGACCATAGCCGTTACATCGTAGGGAACCTACCTCAAAGACCTCGGAAGTGGGCCCGAACTCAGCAGGAGGGTGGACCGAAAAAGTCTGACAGATCCCGACGTACAACATTTGTCCGAGCTGACGCCGCCTGGCAGGTGGCGCCTGCCGTATCGACTGTCAATGACGAGTAAGCAGGGATGGCCAGATCACCCCGTTCACTGAATATATACCATTTCTAGACCTACTTAGTGAAACCCCTGAGCGAATCAGTAAAAACCCAGAGCAATTTAGTGAGGCCCGGACGGTCCGGGCCGGATCAAATTAGTGAAAACTCAGAGCAATTCAATAAAGCCCAGACTAAATAATTGAAGCGGATGGGTTCGAGTCGGGTTCTGCTGATATTGACGACTCGTACGATGAAGCCTGGGGAGAAGATGTGGGTCGGAGCACGAATAGATCGACCAAAGGCATTGGAAACCTCTTGAAGAAGCTCCGTGATCATGGCCGATTCATTCGACAGTCGAACATCGTGCTCGATGTACTCCAACAGTCTGTGGAAGAGTCCCTCCCTGTCAGGGTTCCGACCATTGGTAAGGGAGTCCCCGATGGTCATAGGTTCCGTGTCATACCTAGGGATGTAGTGGTGCGCTGGAAATTCCAGCCTGGAATCACCCCAGAAGTTGTTATCGTGGTTCTCGACATTCAGGGAGAAGTTCGCAAGGCATAAACAGCAATGCTTGGCTCTTCGTGGTTCGGAATCCGAGCTTCGGACAAACTTCGCCTGTAGTACAGGCCCTGTACATGAAGGCATGATATAGTCGTATGCTGTGAACGCTTTGTCTCCGTCAGATGAGGAGCTCATCGATAGTTTGCAAAGCCTCCTTGCTACCTTTAGCAGGCCACCATTAAGTTTTCGGGGTCTACATTACCCACTATATCGTCTGTAAGGGCAGTTAGTAACTGCCAGTTACCCGAGGATTGAGTCGGAAGCTCAAGCAAGCGGTCACAGCAAGGTATTCAAGTAATAGTCGAGCTTTGGTGTCCTGAGGGTACTATCCTCTGTCGAGAATTACTTCAAGCGCTCCTTGGTGGTGGACGGTGAGGACGACATCGTTGGTCATATATCTGTTGCTGCCTCATTCTTGGATCCTCGACACACTACTACTGAGTCTACTGTCGATGGTAAGCGCAGCATAGGGGCCGTGGTGGAGTATTTCGGTAGATAATATCTATCTTTGGTAGCTAGTACACACGACAGTCGATAGACTATCGACCATCCTGTGTCTTCTATCGACTATCGATCGTCGGTATCTACTAGATACCGATGATCGATAGTCGATGATTCTTGCTGAGCGGTTTGCAGCGACGGAGCCTGTCTACATCTGATGAAAACCCGACCACCCTGTCGAGGGAACTCCAGGTTTGTGCAGATAAGCTGAGGTGTCACAGGCGTCGATGTGACTTCGTTGAGTATTGGAGAGCACCCGAGACGAGTGATATTCTAATTCTAAGGACCGTGGCCATGCTATTGTCTTATATGCAAGCCTCTTTCGTAAGTGCAGAAGAGGCTTTCGCCTAGTTGTGTCAATGAGCAGGGGGAACACTCTCATTTAGCAGCTAAACTTTAGATGCGTGCAGCCACCGTACACTGATGCTTCTGCGCAACCGTTAACATCCCTATCGCAATCATCTTCGACTTCCGTACATTTATCAACATTTTGGGAGGAAAAGTTTTAGGGATTACCCTCTCTGGTCGGTTTTGCGTGTTCAGTATCACTCGTCCTTCCTGAGTTAATTTCAGTGGTAGATTCGGATTCCCCATGCTCGAAAACGTATATGCTTTAACTTTCAGCCTTATTCGCTTCCATACCGTGGAGAAAGTGGGGCTAGACTGGTTTCCTCGGGATTTTCGGCGGGCGTCGTTAGGCGTTCGCACGATAGGCTTCAAGCCTATGGCCGCTACGCTCGGTTTTTTTTCACGAGGTGGCTGAAGTAGGTGCGGATTTTCTTTTGCTCTGATGCTTCTCACACGCCGCCTTCACTTCGAACGACTGGAATGTCCATGTCAACTCAACTTGAGTTGACAAACTCTGCAGATAAGGAGAAACAGGTTGTTTCGTCATCCGTACGGTACGGACCGTACCCTTCTTCCGTAACCGTACCGTGCTACGGTTGGTTCCCGTAGTCGGTACCGTTCCGTAGTTAACACCCTAAATTTGCCCATCTCTAGTGTTGAAGAACCTGGATGTGATACTGGGACCCCGTAACAGGGTCTTTGGGCACTTCTGCCAAAAGACTGCCTTACTGTAAGGCACGGGCACTTCTGTAAACGACTTCTTTTACTGCGCTTCACACGCTCGTCTGTACGCGGGGAAGTCACGGCAACTAGCAGTGCCATCGTATTCGGAAAGGGCCCAACCCCAGCCCATCTCTATAGATGCGGGGTGGTCAACTCGCCAGAGTGTATTGTGGGACGCCGGTGGGGATCGCGCGGCACTACCTCCTCTCCTGTCCGCTCCTGAAGCAGGCTAGGAAGAGGGTCGAAGGTGGTGTCCCTTACCATTTATATGAATTAATTCTTGATTTGAAGCGACGCAAGTCCTTCAATCAACTTTGTTGGGGCCCTCATGCAGTATCTCGGTGCTCGCAGGGGCTTATTGTAGTGCCGGGCAGGCAAAACTTTTGGTTTCCCGCCTCTGCTTTGTACGAGGCCCACCATTGAATATTTGCTGTAAAAAATAATTAACAGTAGCTGAAGCAAACGTCGGAGGACTGGCGACTGAGTTGGTGAACGCTAGGATTGGGGAAGATGCAGAAGAATTCGGTCGAGGCCTTCGAGCAGGAAGACGTGATAAACCAATTCATGTATTGCTCATTATTGAAGAACGTTTCAATCTGATCATCGCTGGACATCGCAACCGCGTGCTGCGCAAGTTGCGCAGCGCAACGACCAGGGATGACAAGACCCCACTGGGGTCATCCCAGACTTGGCTCGGCTGTCATATCACGAGCTGAGTGTCCGTGCCGAACCGCTGGTTCGAAAGGGCAGGGACGGTTGTTGGCGCGCGCCTCAGTTTGTCTGCATATAACCGTCAGCGGTTTCATATTTAGGGGGGCCCTAAGCTGAGATTTTGTGTGTGAGACTCTCACAGTGAGAGAGACTCCAGTACGATTTAACTCATATGCTTCCACTGTGATCCCTGCTACGTGGTACTGATCTCTGCAACCCGACCTTCCAACTACTACACCTCTGACTTCGAGTTCCAAGTATTGAGAATCTCAATTTGAGATTGAGGCCACCCAGAACTACTGTGACATCAAGAACCACTCCGACTTGTCTACATCGACTTCCCCTCTTCTTTGGTTCTGCTAAGGCCACCCCGATAGTATCGGGCCGATACTTCACACCGTGTGTATGCGTGCTAGAAAATTGTGCGCGCTGTCCCCGCCGCGCCGAGGCTACGTTAGAGGCGCCAATCACGTCCGTTCACCCATAGGACATAGGGATGTTGGTGAACTGGAATTTACTTTACGGTACAGAGGCGGTCCCTCAGAGGTATCGAACCTGGGCCATCCGTAGGATTCACATGAAGGCTTCATGTCATGAAGTTCATGATGGAGCATAGTATGCTTAGCATACTGGCTGGGACCGACGTCACTCTCCGAGAGATCCTTTTCCGGAGAGATTCTCTCCTGCTTTCCGCCTGAATCGGGGCCCTGGATCTGTTCAGGATCCATCTCATACAGATTTTGTGAAGAGAGATTGGTGACGGCCTATCGTGGGATCATTCGTGAGTTTCACGATCGTTGTGCCGAGTAGCCTGAATCTGGAAATAACCCTTCAGCAGAATCCTTCTGACGCCTGTGCGTCTGCGTGCTAATGTACGCATACCCAAGGAGAAGAACTAGGGGGAAAGTGTTGCCTTGGATAACAGTTCGGGTTTCTGGTTGCCCTGTCGGGTTTCGGGTGGGGTTTCAGGTTTCCCTTTCTTGGCTCTCACCCGCAGTCCTTCGTTTCTTTCTTTGTCCTACGAATTAGTTTTAACCTGCAGTTGAGATTGGACTCAGCAATGCAGTTTTACTTGTGCTTAGAGTCAGTTAGTTACTAACTTTTAGTAAGATGGCCTTACTTACACCCTCTTAGAACTTTGGAAGGGATTTGTGACATCACTGATTAGTTTATTGACAACTGCAGGATATTTGTGACATCCGTGACAAATTTAGGGCACCCTTATGTTGCGTTGAACAACGCCCTATGTTGTGCTGAACAGACCTCTGTGATTCTGCCGACGAATTTTCGCGATTTTTCGGCGTTTGGTTCGATATTTCGGGACTGAAACTTGCGAGTAAGATGCAGCCGAAAACGGGGTTATGTTAAGCTCGACCAGAGCTTCCCATTGGCGTGCGTTACAACTCTCGACTCGTTCGCCTCGAAAATTCGTGAGGGGTGGGCCCTTTTGAAGTCGATGCCCTCTAGTAGAGATCGGCTCTATTATCGGAATGGTTTCTCAACGACCGTCGTTCCCGTCGGAAAGTCCAGGACGGGGAGCGGTTCTCAATTGATTTCATGTATTTGCGAATTAATCGCACAGTCGAGCTCGGATTGATCGGTTACTGTCAAGAACCCGTCCCCATGCCATAACGTTGGCCATTCTCAGTAACTTGCTGAGAGGATCAGAAACGTCTTGTAGCTTAGATTCTCAGCCTCAGGTGAAATTGGTATAACCCGGAGATGGCGGAGGGTCATGTATGCGAAACTTGCAACATTCGGTTGAATCATGGAGTCTGTAAATTAGTGTCCATTTCGATTCTATCCGGCGGGTGTTGCGTTATCACGAGTAATGAGTTGGCACTGGGAGGGATCCGCAAATAGGACAGCTAACAAGTTCAGAACGTTTGTGATGAGGAAGCGGCACAAGAGAGACCTGCGGGATGGGTTGAAGTAGTTGAGATGAAATATCTTTCCCTTCTTCACTTCTGCTGATGGTATTCGCCCGTCTACGAGAAAGATTAGGAGAGTACAAAAGATGGGCGCTAGGGCAAAAGCGGCTGAGGCAAAAGGAAGCTGAATTTGATACCATTACTAAGGAATGTAGTACATGGGAAGCTGCGGTTTCGTCGTGCTTATCCAGCTTACGGCTGTCGGTGAGCGAAAGAAATTTTCGGCATTTGGTTCTTCGTTTGAGATGGGATTTTGTGGAGCCGCACGTTCCACAAGAGTGTTTGCTGGGGAAGCTTGTGGTAATTCACCGCCGAATTTTGCGAGGCTGATGTTATTTTCTTAGTGGCAAAATGTCTCGCACTCAACGGGATACACCGGAAATTTTTTTTTCGCGCCATTCCACTAGCTCGCATGCACGCTGGAATTCGCCGTGCGGGATTGATATTTGTGATCAGGCAGTCGAAGTTGCGGGTCAGAGGCTGCCCGTGAGGTGGTTGAAGCTGTTTGTCGGGCTTACAACAGAGAGGTTTGCCCTGACTACACGGATGACCAGATCTACACAGCCCGAGAGAAGTGGGCGGAAATACTGCATACCATGCACAAGCATGGCAAATACTCGAGTGGCAACGACGTTCAGGTGAGATCTCGCTTCGTCATCTCGTCGACGCATGGGGGCAGCCCTACGCGGGCAGATCGTCATTTTGGATAAACATGTGCGCGCATTCTCGTGCACGAGCCTGGCTGTGTGAATTAGTCCGGGTGGTCGATAGACTGTCTCTCATAAGTTCCGCATTTTTACTTATTAAACTTAATCCTGGGAGAGCGCCTGAAACTCAGGAGAGGCAGCAGTCTGTTGGACACACTTGGAATGAGTCCCGTGTGACTGTGTATGAAGCCCTGGTATCCGGAGCATGCCAGCGGTCTGGTCCACAGCGAGTGAGAACCTTCTGTATCGTCAGTATTACTACGACTGTTGCTCCGGCATTGGATGCATGCAAAGTTTTAAAATTCAAGCAGTACCACATTTCTCGTCATTCATTACTCTGACTCGCTGACTCTGACGTGGCGAATGTACCATGTACAGCACGAGGTATAAGGAAACCTTCAGTCGACCCTGACTCGTTCTATACCAACCGATTGGTACATGGTATAGTCGCCACGTCTCTCAGCACAAAGGCCGCTTCCGGCTGCCATCACGCCAATAATACACAGTAGTGGTCCTAAAGAACTCTTCCAGTCGCCAGCTGCTGTCGTCTAGCAGCATGCCACCTTTGTGTGTAAAGGGTCGCCCTCGCCATTTCCTCTACTGTAGATACTAGAGGGCGGCGATACGTGTTTTCCTGTTATGTTGGAAGCGATAGACTCGGCTAAGGATCGTGTATGGATGGAAAGCTACATCTTTGACGGCTCCAGCGTGGCCGAGAGGTTCTACGACGCGCTGGTCAGGGCCAAGAGACGAGGGGTGGACGTCGTAGGTTGAAGCGAGGGAGGGAAGGCGCGAGTGTGGTCACTGTAGATTCTCATTTTGGATGCTTGTGGCGGCAGTGCATTCCGGAAAGAATGGCTGGAGCATCTGAGGTAGAACGAGATTTTGCTTTGCAGTCGTCCCATAGAGTTACTCATTGAGGACTAAATTTGTTCCGACAGTAGAGAACGGCATCGACGATGCTCTGTTATGCGGCACAGAGCCCATTATTGTGTCGCAAGCACATCGGCGTTTGACTTTGAGCTGACATACATACGCGGATATTTTCGTGGCGCGTGACGATGTGCTGGTGATTGGCCCAGGTCCATCGGCGTCCCTGTGGTCGTGTTCAACCCAATGGTGCCGTTCCTGACTGATACAATAGGCCCGCCATGCTTTCGAGATCACCGTAAAATACTAGTAGCTGACAATGTAATAATGGGAGGGATAGCTTGTTTGCGAGAAGCTGCAGCCAAGGAGGTGTTCATGATACCAATTCCGAAATTTGTAATCGATTCTGGAATCTCATTTCACGTGTCAGAATTGATGCTAGGATCGATTCTGGAATTGCATTCTAATCTGATCGCCAGGGAGATTATTTTCTCGTTCGTTCTGGTCGTATAAGAATTAATTCTGGGATCGATTATGGAACCGCATTTCGCGCGTAAGAGTGAATTCTGAGTTTCACAATTACTTTGTTGAAGGGGGGGGGCCTGCCTCGCCGCGTTGAGGGAAACGGGTGGTACGGTTCTCGTTTGGTTTCAGATCGGCTTCTGTGGGTCGATGAATATCCACCAGGAGACCTGCAGTCCGAAGATGGGCGGCGACGGTCACTTTTATGATGTCCATTCTCGAATGAGAGGACCGTGTGTTAAGGATCTTGCTGATGTAGTAGGGTGGAATTTCGTGGCGCGCGAAATGCTGAACGGATTATTGTTACAATCCGAGCTTATTGTTATCAAGGAAGAGCGTTGGTTGTTGCTCAGCGAATGTGGGTGATTGGGCGTACCTAAATTTAGGTTTTCATTTCCAGTTTGAAGGAGTCTGGTTCGGACATTGTGCGCTCTTCCATTCCTGATGTTCCAGCAGTTGCTGAGCCGGGCATGTATGTACAGGTAAGTGGAGCTGGAGGTGTCAGTATCCAAGGTTGAACAGTGCAGGATACGAAATTGGTCGCCTGGGCAGGTTTTGAATAGTTGTGTGAGACGACAAGATTACGGTTTGCAGAAGTCGCTACAGCTGTTACTGAAGAGCGCCGATCAGAGCGTGATCATCGCTTCGGCATATTTCACTCCGCCCGGATTCCTCAGGCGAACACTTATTGGTAAGGAGAAATGTCGTTACCGGGGATCGAACCTGCGGTCTCGGTAGATACCATAACGCGGCGAAGGGTGAAGACATCTCTGCTCGTGTCGGGCAACTCTGATTTCTGGCCCATACCGGGGGACCTCATGGCGCAGACTCACGCCGTTCGGCAGTTCGTGGGTTTGCCGGGCTGCGATGTTTCGATGTGCGCCGGGACACTTGATAAGGTTGATACCACAACTCCTTCAACTCCTGACCGGAATCGTCTTTGCGAATTTTGAATGCCGTTTTGGAAGATTCTCAAACTGTGATGAGGATGAAGGTTTTCATTGACTCGATTGCTCTCCGCGTTAATGCTCTATCTCTGGAGGTTGCGATTGATTAGGTACGGTGCTCAGCATATGCACGCTAAGTATTCCTCGTTTGACGGGGTGTACTCTTTCCTGGGCTCGAATAACTTCGATCGCTACTCGACGCGCAGGAACTTGGAGTGCAGTATTGGCGTGATGGACCGCGGCTTTGCGGAGGGGATAAGATCCATTCATGAGGATAAGAAACACAAGGGGTTCAAGCCGTCTTTGGACGACTGGTAATAGGGAAAGATTGGTACAATGGGTGACGGATACGGCTGTACCTCGAAAGGTCGTGGGTTCTATCCCTACACCTGAGCTTATAAAGCGATTGCATATACCATTAATAGCTATCAGTAGCAACTGGCAATCGATGAGAACCGGCAGAGGTCCGAGACTGGGTGGAGCTAGCACCTTCCATATTTCCCTGTAGAGCTGGGCAACCGTACTGGGGTCGAGGAAGGTACGGTACGGAGTACGTTTCAAACTGTCAACCTAGTACGGGTACGGAGGACTAGTACGTATTAAATATATTAAATAACGCATACGTGTACTCAATTGCGCCGTACTTCAAGTACGGCGTACTAGTACGGTACTTGCGAACCGCTGCGACGGGTACGGAGCCGTACTCGCACCCGTACCGGCACTCCGTACTAGACCGTACCCGTACTGTCGCCCACCTCTATTTCACTGTAGATCAACTCGGCACACAAAGCATTTAATGTGAAGTCATCCTCGCACGGTGGCTGCGTCGTCAGGTACTTCTCCAATAGCTTTGTGAGGCTGGGCTGCTTCATTGCGTACTATTGTTTGAAATTGTCGGGTCAAAACATCGTTGATGGTTTGAATATTTATAACACCCAATGGAGGCTGCGTAAAGAGCTGTTGGTGAAGGCCTTGAACAAGGAGGCTGGGATTACCGTAGCTACCGGTATGATGTGGGGACTGTGCTAGAATTGGTCTCACTGTTGTATAATCGTCACTCTTCATATACCACATTTCTCACTGAACCTGTTCCTGGACATTTGTTTAGATCGTTTATCGCGGTACAGTATAGTTTCTAGTACCTTGGGCTACGCCGCGTTGTGTTGATGAGAAGAGCTTCAATGCGGGAGGTGTTTTCTTGGGCCCTTTCTTACAGAAAGAGGTTCAGCGGTGATACAGCATCTTTCAAGGACTCGAGTCTGTTGTGTTCTTCGGGAAAGACGTGTAGAGGAAGCGAATTCCAAGAATCCAGAATACGACACCAGCGGGGATTCATGGTCGAGTCGTTCTGTTTCGTCGTTACCGGCAACTGGTATGGGTGCAAGCAGGGCTGTCAGGGGAAGTCAGTGGAGTTGATTAAGCAGCCTCAGCTGCCATCGCATCATGAACGATGATAGATTCCCAACGCACTCGTCTGCCGAGCAACGGAGGACGGAGATGTCGGTGATGAGCTGCTACGAAGTGTTCATGAAGGAGCAGCTGGACGGCAGTGTCGCGACTGATGAGAAGTAGGGTGGATCGGAGTCGAAATTTCTCATGCTGAAGCTCTTTCGCAATCGCCTGCATCGAGCATTTTGTGTGAGTTTAAAGTCCAACGCAGACAGTACGGCTTAGGTAGACCAGCAAAGACGTGCCTCTCTGCGCGGGATCAGTTTAGCCTGTTGAATAGGCCCTTCTTATAAAGCCGAGGAATGTTACCATTTTGTGGCGGTAGAAGAAAATTAGTGCAAGACAGATTGACCTTGGAACCCTCTGTAACTCGGATTTCCCGGTTTCTGTTTTCTCACGTTTTCTTGATACCGCCCGTGTGATACTGTTAATTGCTCTCAGCGCCTTCCAACTGAATCGGGAAGTTCACACGAAGTTCCTGAAGAAAGCGTTGAAGTCTCTGCCGACTAAGTACAGCTGTCTAGATGCCAGTCGGCCATGGTTCGTGTATTGGATACTGCGGGCGTTGGAGCTGCTGGGCACTCTGGACAGATTGGAGGTCGCTGATGAGTAATGCGGCGGGAAGGATTCGTGAGAGGTTGCTGTGACCGTGTTCGCCGCTGAAAGGCTGGCTGCAACTCGTCGCCGAACGAGCCAGGCTATCGAGTGGATGGCGTGTACCTAAGTAGACTTCTTTGCTCGTGACAGCTTGGTTCTTGCTTTGCTTGTTGGGGCTGGTTCTTGCTTCTTGCTTTGTTGAGCGCATTGTAGTGAAGGACATGCATAACCATATGAATCAGTATAATGTGCGAACATGTCAGGATCATGCGATCGCCGGTCCCGAGGGAATTGCACAGTCACCATGTACGAATGGTTGATGACGCCGGCACTCTACTTGTTATCTACAAGTTCTATATACAATTTCCAAATTGTAAATCGTCGTAGCTCTCAATGAGGTCGCTTCACATGTGAATTGAGTCTTCCCCTATTGTATCCTGTCCCTTTTCCCCTTTCAGCGTATGCTCTTTTCTGTCGGCCTGTCAATCGCCAAAGGGGGGGTTCGCTGGTGGACCTGGTCAGCTACCTCATCTGGCCTGCACTTATGCCGCAGTGGCAGCTCTGGTGATTGTGGGCACGGAGGAAGCTTATAGGGTCGTTAACAGACCAGCGCTGTAAGAAGGTCTTGGATGGTGTGATGTCGTTGGTATCAAGCTCGCATCATGCGGTGATGATATTTATGTTGGTGGAGTCTGTGAATGCTCAGTCGGTGTTTATTCGGGCTCAGGATGAATTGAGCGTCGCGTGAAAATTAAGTTCTCTAACGGACTAAAATTGCGGAGCGAGCGAAGCATATACTATCCCTTCTTCACCTTTCCGCGCGTTTGTTTGTTAAAATTATTTCTCCACGACATGAATGAACTCGTGGAAGGTTTACCAATCGGAATCTCCCGCTTCATAGATTCCATAAAAAATGCGAGATACTTACCACCATGAGTTTTATGAGGTTTGTCAGCCAGAATTATCACGCGCCAGGATACAACAATGCTGGAGAAACGCCGGTGCTGGGATTCGGACCCACCAGACACATTCCGCGCCTACCTCTGATCAACTGGCGTCCTTGCTCAAATTTACATCGCCGAATCCTGCGCAGAAAGGGAGCTCCGCTCCTCCGCCCCGAAATCCTAGTGTTCCCGTCTGAAAATCCCAGCGGGCATTCAGGCCTTTCTTGTGAAGGGAGGTCTGGATGCGCCCCGCGCGGGATGCTTGCTATACTGAATGTGACGAAGGCAGCCGTCACTTAATGCTCGTGTTTCAATAGTCTTACATATCCCCTATCAGTTTAGTTCCCTATCGCTCGGTTGGCGATAGGCATCCCTTGATATCTCAGCGAATCGCATAAGGCTGAGGCTGCTCCGTTTGGACGAGGATGATGAACCAGTTTTGCGGAAGACTTCAATGGGCATGCAACTTCGTTAGCCAGTGTACTGGTACGACTGCCCCACAGACTTCTCTGGCGAACGGTTCGAAATATGTTGATCTTCCCTCTGTGAACGGTGGTCCCGAGTTCCCGCGGACGCCGGCGGTTTGACTGATCAGACATCGCGCCTGTGGAAGTTCAAGGCGTCCCTCGAGCAGGATCTACAGGAGTGGTTCGAAATCCTTTACCTCCTCTTCGAGAGCCCGTACGTCCTTCTCCTGCCCCTCGGGTTATGGTCGTGAGGAGAGGGAGGGATGACTGGTGGAGTCTGCTTGATTGAGGATCTGACTTCAAAAAACTCACTAGCCGCTGATTGCCCTGCAGAGGCTTCATGTTGATCTAGGGTTCCAGCTTGTGCATGACGACATCGAGTTAGGGATGCTCTTCATATCAAGTGGTATCTTCGAAGACTTGCTAGACATGGAACTGTCAGCTATCGACGCCAGTATGAAGGACGCGGCGCTGGCTGTTGCAGCCACAGTCGCTTATGGTTTAATGCACCGTTAGTGCTGTACGTCGACAGGAACTGCTGCAGAACGGAGGCAAGAGACAAGAATAATTTCATCACCAGAGGCACTGGGTGCCGAAGGGGTCAGTGTGAAGCTGGACATCTTCCACGTAATCATGAGATTGTCCAGAGCTGTGAACGCCAACCACCCGCGGAGTGAAAAGTTCATGCGCGAACTGTTGAAAGCCATCTTCGTCATAAACCCTGAGGACCTCAGGCTGAGGTGGAGAGCCAACCGAGCGGAGCGTCGTAGTTTAAGTTTTGAGCCCGAAAGCTTGACGAGCCTAGGCCAAAAATCCTGGTCCAGAATACATTACCTTCGAGGAGTTCGCAGACGAAGACCATCTGCGTCGCAGATGCGTCGCACTCACGATAGCTTCGCAGATTCTGCGAAGCTATCGTGAGTGAGATTCGTGAGGAGCTATGATAGCTCAGCTACATATCGTATCTCAGTAAGAGTGGATCGAGTGCGGGGTTGCCCGTCGGATACCAGAGTTCGTGAAAACTTCTCAGCGATATGTCCGGCATGCTCGTGTTGAGTTCATCTACGAACGCTGGCGTTCCTTAGACGGCGGAGGCTAAAAATATCTTAAGCACGCCTAACACGAGCGTCTTGTAAAAAATAATACTTTCTCCCTCAGTTCTCTTAATTGGCTCCCGCTTTCGAGTTGAAAGTGCTGGGGGTTTTGAGAGAGGTAACGAATTCAATCTCCACAGAGACAAGTCTTTGCATAAGACAACAACATTATTACATCTGATAAAGCAATCGGCACATTTAGATATCTTTCTCCAGGTTTTGCTTAGGGCACTTCGCCAACATTCAAGTGTATGCTCAGGTACAGATTTTTAATATCAATGAAGGATCGATCCACTGGAGGTTTCAGAGTTCATCAGAACGGTGAAACGGATATGCGGGGCTGCTACTGTGCAATAGCAGTTGCGAGCATGCTGAAGATGATCACCCCGGAGCTGGAGGAAGGTGGGCTGCCTCGGAAGGTCCCGCGCGCGTTGGGCACAGTAGCGGTTTCATATTTCGGCATACTGGCGGTGGCATTTCTTTCGAGTCCTATCATTGAATCTCGGATACCTCTGGGTTCATTATTGCGAGAGCTCGCGCCTGCCGGATGAGGGCTCTGGGCCCCACCTCTGGATCCTGTGGCCTTGAAAGTTGCGCATCTATTGTATGACTTTACGTGTGAATGGAGGTCGTGTTTTAGGTGTAGTGGGATACATTCACCGCTGCCAGACATGGGAGGGTGGCATAGCCGGAGAGCCTGGGCTCGAAGCACATGGCGGGTACAGGAGGCGGCTGCTTATCCATGTGGTCGGATGACATGCTCTCAGCTACGCCTTCTGTGGTCTGGCCGCTGCTACTATGCTCGGCAAGGCTGAGGAGGCCTTGAACCTCGAGAGGATGGCTAGATGGGTGTGTCAGAGACAGCTGGCATTCGAAGGTGGGACTTGGAGGGGTTCTCGGATGATCTCGTAGAGGCCGCCTAGCGGTTGATCGTGCCTGGTAGTCTGCATCCCGGAGTGCTACACTCCGGTCCAAAAAATGTATCGATGTAAGCTTTCCTTATACATCGTGCTGTACATGGTATAATCGCCACGTCCTTCAGCGCAAAGGCCGCTTCGGGCTGCTGTCATCACGCCAATAATACACAACACATTTTACAATTCTGCAATTTTACCAAAAATTATCAGGGTGTGCTGCTTTCATCAGGTGGGTTCAATGGCCGAGCGAACAAGCTAGTTGACAGCTGCTACTCCTACTGGCAGTACGGCTCGTTGTCGATATTACGCTCACTACTGCACATCCCGCAGGTAAGTTGCTCTCTTCGATCGATTGATCGGTTAGTCGTTAGTGCTGTCTCAGGAAGAGAAGGCTTGGTGTGCCCCCGAGCCCTTGCAGATGTATCTGCTCTTGGCCTGCCAGGAGAGGGAAAGGGGAGGGTTTCGAGACAAACCGGGGAAGTGAGACTGTCCGCAGGCTAGTCGAGAATGACTTTGGGATTCCTTAGGAACTGCGACTATTATCATACATGCTACGCCCTGTCGGGTATGGCCGCCTCCCAGTGGCATCGAGGCAGCCCGCCGACGACTCTTGGAGAGAACACTTTGCTCATTGAATCTGATGTGCTTTACAATATCTCGAAGGAAGCTCGGAGGAGGCTGGAGAAGTAAGCTTAGCCCTCAATAACCAGCAGTGAGGCTCTTCGGCGTCATCCAGCGTCTCGCTTATACTGTGACTGGAATTCTCGTGGTGCTTCGACCGCTGCGTGTTTTATCGAGTGCCGTTGGCTCAACTGCTGCTGTCGTTGTCACTGAGAGTCCGCGAGTTTGACAGTGAGAACTTTCCGCGAACCGCTGTGGGGAGTTCACATCGAACATCGAAACGGAAGTCGTTACATCTATTATCATAATGAATTTCGATGTGTTTCGAAAATGAAATTCCGGAAATATTTCGAAAATTTTTGGAAATGGTCTGTAAATATTTTGGAAATATTTTTTTGTTTACATATTTTCGAACTACCCTCAAGATCTCGTAGTCGAACGCCCAGCCACTTAGGAGAAACTTGCTTTTGAAATTGGATGAGAATTTTTGGGACAGATTTCATGGCAATATGTCTTTGCCTAGGTACTTCGCTGACGTTCCCAACATCACCCACGATGAGTGTTTTGGCTCCAGTGGGCATTGAGAGTGTTTCTATTATCTCGAACATGTTCGAGTTCTAGCGGAGCGAAGCGCCTGGTTTTCTCTTTAACAGTTTTAATGGCGCAAGTGTCCGACTTGCTGCACACTGCTGTCTGCTGTAACTGCACTGCTATCAGTGATCGCAGTAGCGGCACAGGCTTCTACACGGCACCTTGCGGCCATGCGTGAGTTGGGAGGGGGGATGAGGAACTAGTTGGCGACGGACCGCACTGTCAAGAGCATTTACTCGGATACGTCGCTTGTCGTCAGCAGGCCGACACTGAATTCTTCATCGGTATTCTCTCGCTCCGAGAGGTTGGAGAAGTCGTTTTCGATAAATCTCGCATGGGAGTTGTAGGTCTCTATATGTTCTGGTTATAGGTACTGTGAAAGCTGCCTTCATCGAGTCTTCTGTCTGTCCTCTCGGATAACGTGCCGAGCCTCCGTTGGAGGCACAGGCATCTGTGGCAGACTTATTGAACGAGGGCAGATGAAGTGAGTTGAGGAAATGCTAGAGGGCTCGAGTGAGCAAGTGGTGACTTCAGGTTCTCGAGCTCGGTTGATTTGGTGACAGAGAGGGTTACGCAGACTCGTCGGAAAGTTTACGAAGTCATGAACAAGTCAAAGTTCGACTGCAGTGGCACGCCCGAGTAGGGAAGGGGAGGGTCTGTCGAGCCGCCATCCGTCACGCTGTAGATACGACCAGTTCCTCGCGGAGCGTGAAGATATGGTACAACGCCTGCTGGATGATTCGGATGCCTCCAAGCAACGATTGGCACAGCAGGAGCTCGAGCGGTGAGTCTTCACGGGGGTCAGAGTGATGACACGCCCTCGGGCTCGGTGAAGGCGCTTTGATGAGAGCAGCCTGTCATGCCAAACGTCATAAAGGCATCGATGATTATTATCGCACTAGAGATTTCAGACTGGAAGACTCAGTATACGCTGAGATACTCTAGTCATGTGCATATCGATTGGAACAACCCAAACCCTACATTTTTACTACTTCACGCAAATTTTTTCATCGTGCTGACGGAAGTGGATCGTACGGCTAGTCGATTGAAACTGTCCTTAATTACGAGCAATCATCGCGTCTTCCTGCTCAAAGGGCTTCGACCGTCTTCTGCTGCATCTTCCCCCATCCTCGCCGCCTTCCTCCGGGCTGCTGTTTTCGGGCGGTCCTTCAGCGTTGGCCCGAGCTGCTGTTTTGTCTGTTTTTCTTTTTTTCTCGGCGAATATCAAATGGGGGCCTCCCACGTACCGCTGGTCATGGTGTTCACTTTGAACTTAAAAATGAGCTCTTAGCGACAACAACCAACATCGTAGTCATGGGGAACTTTCCAAACGTTTCGCTCGTAAAAACTATCCGAAGATGTCCTCATAAACTTCTATCACGTCGCCATCATTCGTCACCGGTAGTCGCATATCTATCGGGGGCAGGTCCGCCGGTAAGCTAGCGGCTGCCGTTGAAGTGAAGAGGAAGGCATACGCCTCGAAGGGACTCGATTCACCTGAGATGATCCGCAGGAGAAAGCCCATCGAACCAGAACGGGGACCCGAGTGCCGACCTGTGCGTCTGAAGCCAACGGACTTGAACACCCCCTCCTCTCTACTGTGGGGCTGTACCAGCACAAAGGCGCCTAGAACTTGAGGCTTAGCCTGTTTCATCTGAGAATCGTCGTGAGTAAACACAACTGAGGCTGCTGCATTACGTAAGCGAGCAAGCGTGTGAGGATCTCTGTCTCGAGTCCCTTGCTTTGCCACTCCGCATCCTTCACTTTCACCCCTTCAACGTAAACCCACCTTCCTCGGGTTGCTGCGCTCAGAAGGGCATATTCGATGACCCCAAGGACGCTCTGAAGTTGGCACAACCAGGAAGGCGGGAAGGTTCCCTCTTGGCGTCCTACCTCCTTCCCATCGGCGGTGCGATGCACAGCAACGAAGCTAGCTGATCCTTCTACTTTCCGTTCACCCAAGCTGTCAGTTGGGAGTGAGCATCTGTATTGAAGCTGGGAAGGATCGAGCTCTACGGGGCTGCTCTTCCTTGGGGGGCTTCTTAGAGCGTGAACAGCCCACAAGAGCAGTCCGGCGCAAAGGAGCTTGAACGAGCTCATACAGGGCATTACGAACTGTTTGCTCATTCATCTCGGACCACAGACATGTCCCGGGTTGGTCCAATGATTTCCTTCTTCTGTTTATCGAGGAACCCTATCCCGCTCGTCGTTCCTCTCCTAGCCCTGAGCCCCTTACCGCTTCGTCAGCTCCCGGATAATGTTTTTCCGCTTGTCTGCTCGAAACTTGTTGTGCAGTCGCAATTCATTTTATGCACTTTCGCCGCATCTCGCATAAACGTTGCTCGATAAGTGGGCTAAAACGTCCGAACAATTGATTTGGAATGTTCGTTAACCGACGAAACCACTACCAGTGCAGATGTGCTAAAAACGTGTTGAGTTATCTGTTTTTGCCGACTCAGATACGAGATAAGCCATGGAGAGCAGATAGCACAGACGAGGAACATCAAAAGAGACGATATGGTGAGTCGTCGCGCCCGTGGTCGCATTCGATTTCCGGTTGTCAGCGTCGAAATCTCCAGCGAATTGTTGATGTCGAAGGCACCTTTTATGAGCGAGTGAATGCTCCCTTCTCTGAAAGGGACAAGGAGGGCTACAAGCATCCCTTGGAGGCAAGGCTAGCTCCTTCCGCACTGAATCCGAGCCACTCGAGGTTGTGGGCAGGTTGAATTTGCAGAGTTGTTTAACGACAACAGCTCCTCGACAACAGCAGGCAGCTCTCAGAAGACAACACAAGTCGTGAATCAGCGGAGGGCTCGGACAATACGCGCACCGATTGAGGACCGAAGTGAGCTTTGCGGGCTGCATTCTGATGCAGGGTTGCGGCACTTACTGCTTTGCAAGGCTTTTTGTTCCCATAGCACCTCCGGTGATTACGTTACATCGGTTTGTGCATAACGCACGCAATAGCTGAGCACATCGGTGGCAGTTTAACTGAGCCGTGACCGTTACCATAAACTCACATGTCACGTGGGCTCAATTCCTATCTTGCGCATGGTCAGGTAAGCGCCCCCGAGTTGACATGGCTGCCTTGATACGTGCCAGTGGTGCCGAGGGTGTGTGGGAGCGGCGAGCCGAAGATGAGATAAGAGATGCTTTCAAGAGGCCCAATAGCGTAGCGGCCAGTTGACGCTTTCAATGTGTTCTGTTGTGTTTATCTAAGTGGATAAAAAAACCGCCAGCGGCCTTGGAGTTTGCACGAAACGATTGCTCATATACGTCGAAGTTTTCACACGGGAGTTCGCACCGGTGCTGGAGGCCAGGCGCTTCGGCTTCAGAACTGGCTCCCCGAGCTTCGAGCTTCGACGGAAAATTCGCCGCTCCCACTCGAATCGGCGCAACCACAGTGGTTGCGCCGATTCGAGTGAGCGGCGATTGCGAGTGGTTGAACCACTACCGCAGGGCCTGCGGCGTAGGTAGTAGTAGTACTACTGTAGTACTGAAAGTGGCCCACTGGCAGTGGGGGGCCTCAGGCTGACTCCGAGACTACTGGTTGCGAATATTTTGTGTTCTACTCGATACTTCGAAGCGAGTCATCGGTCCAGACGCTCCCCCCAATTTGGGCGACCCAAGCTCTTAGCTTTAAGCGATAGGGCCATGCACAGCGCCACAGACAAGAGTTGGATGGTTCAACACGCTCCTGCTTTTTTGTGGGAGAACCCCTGTCCTAGAAACTGCCGAAGTGCCCTCGTTGATACCGAGCCCGGGATTACATAAACGCGCAACAAATGTTCTCGGCAACAGAACAACACCAAATCTGAGCACAACAGTCGAGAGAACAGACACCAGCAACACGAGATGAAATTGCTTCAGAGAGGAGCAGTGCTCGTAAAAGATCGGTGTAGTTGTTAATACAGTGTACGATAGTCTGGGCATCTACTGCACTCCAGAAATCCTTCTCTGATGTGGTTTGGATCAACTGGTTGCTATGGAGAGGCCTTCAGAGTCTCCCTCGTGAGCCAGTGGACAGTATTAGGGATGGGTATTTCGAACAGAGGGGCACAGGTTAAACTTAAGACTTCGGAGAGTGTCCCCGGCCAGACATCAGTTTCACTCCTAGAACTGCCAGGCGGTGAGATATAGTCACTGTAAGCCTGCAGCTGGCGGTAAGGCAACATCCATTCATGTTCTGACAAAGAGAGGAATGTGCCACTTCGGGTGTGGACAAGATATGTGTAACCAAAAGACAGTTGTATACAATTTTCTCGACACATAAGAAGCTTGAGGCATTGGCACGTTCACATCTACCAGCAACGCTGGAGAGCGGCTTGATGTGATCACCGCCATGACCCAGTCCTTGCTCTCGAGAGACTCGAATCCAAATTTCTACTTATTTGTATGGAGTCTCGCGTCCGACATTTGTTGTTCGAATTTTCCACATGCGCGTTCATTTATTCGAATCACATCTCAAAAATCCCTACTGGAGGTCTGCGGCAAGATTTGCACGCTGCGGGTGAGTAGTTCCTGTAGCCTGTCCACACTGAACTTCGGCTTGACGAACCTACGAAGAAAACCGAGAATTCGAGCAAAGGAGTGCTAGTTGCACTGATAAAAAAAGGGAACCCGGAACGGCCGCGACAACCCGTTGGCTTGCGTAGCGGGGGTAGCGTGAACTACGCGTTAGCCTCCTACTCGAAGTGAACAACTCCGAGTAAGAGCAGCTACGAAGCGCAATAATTTCGAGGTACTTTTGCGGCTGACGAAAGTTCCCATTTGCGAGCCCCTCTGACGGGAATCAGGCTGACTCAATCAGCTGTATGCGCTTCGAGGCCAACAGCCTACACCGCCGAATACGGATGAGCCTACATCGTGTACTACCTCATTTGTATAATACAATTGTATGTATTGGTATTATATAAACTTTTACCGAATCACAATAATACGATCTAGGTCCGAGGCTAGCGCTACCGAAGGAGACTTCACCGGACTAGCGATCTTCGGAAGAGCCTGGATGGTCTAGGTTTTTCGAACTTAGGAATCAGGAGATCAACAGAGCGAATTGAGCTGTAATAGGAGTCTTGTATCGCTCAGCTTACGAGCAGTCTCTTCTGTCAGCCGCAGTCAGCCGTGCCTTCAGAGCTGTGAGCCGCCAAGCTTTGTCGGCCTCTGGCCTGCTTAAGAAGATCCTATAATGAGCACTCTGAGAAGACAGCAAGCAAACAGAAGGCGTCTTCTAAGCCCTATGCCTCTACCCAGTCTTTGGCATCGCGGACGTTGGTTGCGGAGGTGCGAAGTCCGGTACCGTCGCGGGAGGAAGCCTTTTCGTATTCTCCCAGAATTTGTGAGCCGAATTTGCGCATCGCTTGCGCTCTCAATGAGGGCGGGGTCTTCGCTGTGATCTTTGTCAACGATTCGCTTCCCAAGAGGGCGCTGTATTTTCTCAGCACATCTTCATCAGCCACTACAGTGTACTCGAGGCAGCCGTCTTCCCTGAGGTCACGGCGATGCGTGTTAGTTATACTGCGAAGCATTACCCCTTGTTGTACTCCACATGTGCCACGTCAGTAACGACGAGTTTCTCAGATCCCGGAAGGTCGAGGTATCCTATTACGGTCTACGAAAAATTCACACTCTGCCAGGGCCATTAGCACGTCGAGGTTCAGCGTGCAGTGACGCAGAGCAAAACAGGCTCGACAACGATGAACACTGGAGATGTTTTACCTCTGTCCGTGTCTCATGGTCGTAGAAGGTCATGTTCAGCCTGCTGGGAACATCGGGGCTCACATTCCTCGAATTACTAGCAGACTGATACGATGATGATGCTTCCGGGAGAGTAAGGGCCGCGAAAAGCAGCAAGGTAGCCTGTCTGGCCATAGCAGCTCAACTACAGGATAAGTGGTTTGTTGAGGTTCAAAACGAAGGCTGACGTACGGTATGATCGCCCTACACAAAGTATTTCCCTCTCGACTCAACAGAACCTTGCTTCAGCCAGTAACAGGGACTTGGAGGAAGATACTGATATGATTCTCAGTGAGAAATAATATTTTGGTGCGTGAGAATTTCTCACGCACCAAAATATTATATTGCATCAAAATAGCGTCGCCTGGCGAGGAGGGACGAACGCAAAAAGCCTAGGTCAGAAAGGTTACACAAGCATATCGCAGATTTACGAGAAAGAATTTCGCGCTGTGCTAATTCCAACGCTAGGAAAGGTTCAGTTGTGCTCGAGCAACTGCAAGATGGCAAGGAGCAGTCGATCGGAAAACATTCTCTCTTTCGCGCTATCTCGTGCCGTAGCTGGCTCTACTTATCCGCCATTACTCCTCGAACGCCACAGGTGATGAGTTCGTGGGGAAAATGCACTTGCACTCTGCCTCCCTTGCCCGACAGTGCAATCGCATTTTCCCCTCTAGTCATTGGCGCCTTGTACGGCTCCTTCATCACATATCGCTGCCACTAGCTGGCCGAACTCCAGTTTTTCCGCCTCCCGCGTGTCCAGATACTGCCGGTAGGATGCGCTTGCCACTTGTTGGTGGCGAAGCACCTGTGTGAGCGATGCCCTGCCTCCTCCTGACGTAATATCCTGAGTGCTGCCACGCCGGAAGGAATGGGAGGCATATGCGGTGGTATTGGGCACTCCCAACGCACCCAGAACGTCCCGCAGCTTCTTGTTGAACTTCGTCAAAGTGTACGGGAACCATCTCCCGAAACTCTGCCTCAGCCGTCCCCCATCCGCCTCAGACAGGAGTCTCCTCAGGAATATCAATCTGTGATACGCGCAGATAGTAGGGTCCGATGCGCACACGCACGGCCTCTCTATCGTGACGGGGGCGCGGATGTTCTTCCGATACGGTAGGTGGATCGAGAAGGTTCTGGCCTCCGTGTCGAATGATATTTGCTCCTCATAAAGAGTGAGGAGCTCCGACCCCACTCGTAGTGCGCAGGTGTAGGCCACAAGCCCCGCGATGGCGAACCTTCCCTCCTCTATGACGGCCTTGATCTCATACTTCGATCCCTCTCTTGCCACGCCCCATAATTTGTCGACTCGCCTCTGGATCATGGCAACCACCGAGAGGCGTATCCCGAGTTTCTTCTCCGGGGGCGGAGTCACCAGCTTGAGCACATGCAGCGAGTCCTGGATGGCATCGGTCTCGAGTGCGCTGGCCGTAGAGTGGCTAGGCTGCAGAACCTTCGTGAAGAACCTGAGTCCCGTGAGGTAGTTCTTTGCCGTGGTAGCCCTCCGAAAGGTGATCAGCCAGATGCTAACGACTTCGGACTCGGGAGGGAAGGGAGCTCGGCCAATTGCGTGGCAGAACTTCGCATAGTTACGAGCGCCGCACAAATAGGTCTTCAGAGTGCTACTGCTTATGCTGGCCAGCTTCCTTCCCGCTGCATATTCTTGCAGGAGGTCCTCCAGTAGTTTGGTGCTTGTACCTGAGCCCGCGATCGCCAACACACGAAGTTCGGATTTTCTTAGGGCGTTTCTCCTGGGAGGCCGTCATAGGGCGCCTAGTATCACCCGCGAGAGGCACCGTGGGAGGTTCCACTACCCCCTTGCCTTTCTGGACCTCCCATGCCTACCGCGCTTGCTGCCCTGCTCGGGCCGTCCGTGGCCAATGGTCCAAGCGGATTCCCGCTCCGTCGCTTCCGCGAGTAGTGCCTAGTACGCTCCTTGCCTGAAGTAATGGCGGTGTCCCGCATCCATTTCGACCCGATGGGTCACCCGCGCTTCCGCAGCGTCCGTGGTATTCCCACGCCTTGCTCCATCTATCCCCTGCATCTTGCAAGACGCACGCCGGGCTCTTTTGCCCGTGGTGCTTCCCTTTAGAGTTTCTATGTATCTACGGGTCTGTGTTGGTCAACCTCGGTGCACGGTTTACTGCTACCTGGGTGTCTGGCTGATTCTCTACCTAGTAATATTACAGGTTGGTGTAGGGCCCTCCGCCTAGTGGCCCTCTTGTAATCCCCCTCGATTGGTGCTTCCACTGCCGCAAGCCATTTGCGCCAGGGAACATCATATTGCACCGGGGACGCCTGCCATCCCATCGCCTCGCATGCTGTTATCATGTTGCGGCTAGGGAGGTCGGCCCCGTTCTCTTCTGACGAGACGTGCTCCGTCCAGAGTGTTATGTTGTTGGCCGCTGACATCTTCCATGTCTCTGCCGCAAGGGCATTCATGTCATCTTGTCGGCTGGATCCCTTCCTGATGCAGAATTGTGCCGCTGTTGAGTCAATGTAGACTGTGACGATGATGCCCTCCGGGTTCTTGTGCGCCTCTCCGAGCGCCTTCTTATCCGCGAGCCAGTGATGGAGGCTGAACGGCACCGCCAGTACTTCCAGTGGCGTGATCTGCGTTTCACGGGGTTCGAGCTTCGTGAACAGCTCGGTAGGCACTTGCCAGCTCAACAAATCTGGTGGCGTTATTAGGTAGTAGTATGACGCTGCCGATGCGGCCTGTCATCGCACCCTGCTGGTTGACGCTGAACTCGGCGTCGGTGTAAATAGTGGAGGCCTGCTGCTGTTGTCCCAGCGGGATGCGCCGCCGTGGGCAGTGCACAAGTGCCCACTGGAACCAATCCAGGGCTCGCGCGATCTCGTGCTTTTCATCGAACCCGCTCTGATATCTTCCTCGTGCCGCACGATTGTACAGCGCCCGTAGGAAAGCGCGCCCATTTTTCCCCCAGAAGGCGGTCCCGGCGAAACCGAGTTTGCCAGCCAGCTTGCCCGCAAGTGTCGGGCTGAGGCGTTTATTTTGCCGGACCACGCGTAGTTGTTCTTGCAGCTTTTGGCGGCGCTGCTCGTCAACGTCCATGGTGATGGCCGAAGGGCTGATTGTGAGCTTTATGCCGAGCAGCTTGCCTTCCACAGCGGGGAGCATTGTCTTTTCCTCCTTTATCTGAAATCCCAGTGCTCTATTGACCCGCTGGAATAAAGCATGGCAGTGACTAGCTTGCTCTTCTGGGCATATTGCATAATAATCATCGACATACGCTAGTAATGGTACCCACAGAGCAACCGTCTCAGTATGGCGCAGACTGCGCGGCTCACCCTACTGTAGTGTAGCATCGACCCCCGGGCCCCAAACGGGAGTCGGAGATGGACATAGTAGCCGGACGAATGCGGCCATGTGGGCCCCCTCTTTTCCCGTGGGACTGGTAGCCTTATCGACGCCACTGAGTGGTCCGTTGGTGATATCGGGAACTGCCTGTACGCATCCTTATGGTCCCCGCGCCACAGGAGGTATTGGCGGTTCTTGACATTGTACGCCGCATCAGCCCGATACGCGGCTTGTGCTGTGTTGACTAGGCTGTCGATGTCGTCGAGATAGAGATGCTCATCGATAACACACATGTCGTTGACCTGTGATTGAGACAGGTCGTCGATGGCTCTGGTTTTTGTCGCTTCTGGTTTAGGGAATCGGTGGCTGTACAGCCACCTGTCTCCAAACTTTAGAGCCATTGCCTGCTCGTCGAGCGGGCCGAGCAGCTTGTGGTCGAGCGCGTCTTGTTGTGCCTGGTCCCACAGCGTTTCTGCATATGGGCCATCGCAAGCCCTCGCCAGCTTGTCGAGCTCCTCTCTTCTCTTGGGTGCTTCGTCGAGTGCTTGTTCCTTGTCGAGGTGTCTGCCTCGTGGGTCTTGCCTCGGCCTGTACACACCATTGCTGGTCAGCCGCCCTGTCAGCCTGAACCCTGCCGTTATTTCTGCCACCAGTGTTGTGTCTTCGTGGTTGCAGTGCTTGAGCATCTCGTCGAGTAGGGCCAGGTTCATATGTTGTATTGCGTGCTTCACCTCTGGCGCAGCTCCCGCGATGATCTGCTCGTTTCGGGTCTGGACCTCAGGGTCCCGCGCCCTCCTCTCCCACTGCCTCATGGCGTGCTCGCGCTTGGCGGTGATGGTAGCCTCCTCTTTGGCTATGCTTAGGAGTAGTTCGGAGACTTCTGCATGGTCCTTCTTCACTCCCAAGGTCGGCCGGCCCTGTGCTCGGGCGTTATGTATGTGTTGCTCGATCTGTGCTAGCCTCTCGCTTGGAGGCGAGTTAGCGCCTCCAGGGTCGAACATTTTGTAGTCGGCGGGGCCCCCGCATAACCGTCAATGCTTGGACTGCTGATTGCCGGGCTTGCCTCCTGCGTTTTGAGCTTGCTGACGCCTTTGATGGTCTCCTTGGCTTGACGTACCCGACCCCGCCGCCGTGGTCCTTCCCTGGTCATGGGGCTGCTGTGTTTTATGCTGGGCCGTCCCGTGATATTGGGACCTGCATAGACCACACCTATGGTGATACCTGCAGGTTCCATTTCCTTTGGGGCAACCCCTAGGGCCTTCTCGGCTGAATCCTAGGCAAAGTCCCTCTCTCATGGCTACCTGCCGCCATCCCTGGGTAGCCCTCGTGTTTGGTTGCCCCGCTTGGTGCAGGGTTTGCCTTCTCACCAATGTTCTCGCCTGGTCCAGGACGTGTAGGTCTAGAAAGCCATCCAGGGTGGCCTGTCGCCTGTCATCCGTCAGCACTTGTGCTGCCCATCTCTTACGTGCCATCGTGTCATAGTTGATGGCGGTTTGCCAGCCGTCACACGCGGCGATCTTTGTGACCGTACCGACATATGTGAGCATGTTCCCCAGGTTCCAGTGTCCGCTCAGAACATAAGCCAGTCCCATTGCCATCATGGACATAGAGTTGATGGCACCCTGATCTTGGCCGCCAGCCGGGCCGGCAACCGCCGGGAGGAATTTTTTGAGTTCGACGTACTCCGGTGGGGCCCCACCCTTACCTTTCCTTTTGAGGCTGAGTATGCGCTTCATGACCTGCTTAGGGGGGAGCGACTCGGGGTTGATGGGGCCAGCGATCTGCTTCAACTCCTCTAGCTTGTTGGCGATCTGTTCATCTGCCTGCTCATTATCCTCGTCTTCGCCGGCCGTGAGGATCTGGGCGACGAAATTCCGTAGCATGGACTGGCCAGTGCCAGTGTGGTCAGCTGATCCCGAGCTTGGCTGGTTCCTGCGAGGTGTCCTTGACCGCGATCTAGATCTGCGTGTGTCGTCTATGGCGAGGGGCCTTCCCCTCCCCTCGTTGGTCTGTTGTGGGCTTCTAGGCGCGCTTCTGACGGCTTCAGCGTGGGCTGCAGCCGTGCGCCCGGTTGCCCAGGCCCTGATCTTCGCCGCGAGGAGGACTGACTGTCGGGGGTTTATGCTCGGCAGTAGTTCCTTGCACGTTGCCGGGGTCGTCATCTGTAGTAGCATCTCGCCGTCAACACCTGCGAGGTCTTCGGTTAGCTTCGCACCGCTGAGGAAACCGAGGTTGCTCATAACCGCCTTGACCTCGTCCTCTGGACTCGCCAGGGTGATGGTTGTCGGTGTGGGTGCTGAGCTAGGTAACGCTTGCTGCTGGGTCTCCGAGCCGGCGGCGGAGAAGGTGGCTTCCTGGTTAGCCATGCTGGTGTAGGAGCCTTACGGTAACGCCCTGACTCAGTGTACTGATTATTTATACACTAGCGCACCACGCTTCCCTCAGGAAAGTTTCCTGCCGTCGGCCTCCTGCGCGACACCGGTCCCCCTTTCCTACTGTTACGGCTGCCGGTTGTCCTTAATCCTTGCTTCTCCCTGGGAGCCAGCGGTATCCCGCTCCAATGAAAAAAAATCCACGCGCTACAATGGCCGTGAGGCCGCCGAAACAGTTGGCAGTTCAGTCATACTGCATGTCGGGAGAGCTTCGTGCAACTGCAGGAAATAGGGATAGACGTCGTAGGCGTAGAAGTCTGTGAGTGAGCAAGCACACTCTGCATCTCAAGTTATGATGCCTGGAGAGGCCAAGTAGAGACCTCCTACTGAATAAGGCCACCCGACGCCTCGGCGCGATTGCAAGCTGCAGCTGATGTGGCTAGTCAGTCTACCTCACAACGGTGGGAGGGGGGCGTAGCGACACGGTCCTACTACAAAGGACGGAATTCCAATATTCCACTGCGATCTGGGGTTCAAGAAAGACTGCGTAGGGGTGTTCGCCGCTTCGGTGGAACGGTCGACCCGGTCGTTAGAGGACCACACTACGACTTCTGCTACGGCGTAACTCTTCTGGCACTTCGTATTTCAGACGCGGTTGCCCGGAAAACGCGCAGATCCAGCTCTGCTTGTAGAACTCTTCCAGGGTCCAAGGGCGCAAGGTGATCCGACGGAGGTCCTGACCGAAGATCATTCTTCTTGGCATACATCGTCAAACCAAAGTTGACGGTCTAATGGCAATCGGCTCTACAAGACGGACATACAGTTGACATCGGCACAGCAGCCAGCAGTGACGTTGCAGCAGACTAGAGACATGATAGCCGATGATATGGAAATAGGGTGAGCCAAGAGAGAAGGAGATCAACAGTCCACACCACGAAGTTCGCGTTCACAATTACAGGGGAAACGGTGAAGGTCAGGACAAGAATTTTCGTAACCCCTCGCCATTTGACAGCGCTGGGCTCTGAGGTTGCAGGTTGCCTTGTCCCAGTCACCACATCCCAGGTGTCGGGCAAAAGTAGCACATTGCCCATGGTAGGCCACCGCGATATGCACCACAAGGAAAACCGCAAGGCAGGTTAGTGAAGTGAGGAGGCTCATGGGTTATGGTGGGGGTAACGATTTACTGCAAATTGTGGTGATTAATGTCTTCGTGTGCACAGCCCCTGCAAGTGCACTATAAGTCAGGAGTCCTGACTCAGGACAGTGTGGCCGGTCGAAACGAGGCTCGAAGGACGGTAAAAACCCGATCTGACGGGATCTAAGCGAAAGTGTAATCTACAGCGTGATCTGTAGCTCACTGTAGCACGTATACTCATGCACGCGAGTGCAATGCGCATAATGAGGTCGAACGGTTGTCTGAGACTAATGATACCCAGTCGCAGTTGAGGTAATTGCAGCGATAACTCAGTCCAATAACTGAGTACTACTGAACCGGGTGGCAGCTGCTGCATAGCGTGAAGTCGTCACTAGGTTGTCACTACAGTGCACAAGGATGAGTGAGACGCGCCGAAAAAGTTGGAAAAGTTGGAGATGGAAGGATGGTCTAAAACGTGATCTATATCGTGGTGTTGAACGCATACTAATGGCGGTGGAAACATGGCGCAGGAAGAGCCTAGATGCTCAAATAGGACCAAGTGCAGTGTATCTCAGTGAAGTGTCGCAAGCTCAAAGAAAGGCGAAACTGCTCTTGAGGGGGGTCTAAGCGACGATGTGATCCAAAGCTTGATCTGTAGCTAAATCTAGCACGTACACTCATGCACGCGAATGCAATGAGCGAAATGACACGAGATACTGGTAGTAACTAAGCAGCAGAGATGGTGGTCACTGTAGTGCACAAGCATGCGCAGTAGGAGTGGAGGTTGTCGTAGCGACAGTAGTCTGAGAGCAGGAACCGACTCCGCGCGTGTGTACTTCCCGCAGGGGCGCTGCGATAGAATGATGAATAGGAGAAAGGAAGGATGGAGCGTCCAACGATACCCAACCGTCGAGACTGCAACAAAAGATGCGCAGTGTGTTCGGTCGGCGGCAACAGGAAGAACAACAACGACTGAGCGATTTGCTTTTCATCAAGGCCGGACTCAGATGCCTTCACTTAGTTGTGGGCGAGAACAGCTCCGCAAGAACGACTGCATCTTGAGGATCATTGGTGAAAGGCAGTTGCATATCAATCAAGGGCAGGTCTATGGGCAGAGCCTCTGCGTGCGACGAGCTGAAGCGGTAGACGTAACCGTCGTACGAGAACGGTTTACCTAAAGCGGGGTTGCTTTTACGTTGCGGAATCCACCGCAAAACGGGAGGGAGCGTAAAGTCTCTCTTCCTCATGAGGAGATTCAGCTATGCACGCATAAACGAGACGATCGGCGCATAATGAGTAACAAACGGTCCACGAAAGAAAGTTTGATTGCTCACCCTTTTTAACGAAGCCTAACTTCTCATAGAGACTCCTTACAAATTTTTCCGAGGATCCCACCAGTAAATACGCGCCAGTGACTCCGGGCCATCCCAATTTGATCTGAAAATCTTGAGGTGTGGGGAGGACTAACATGGCCTTACGTATGCAAGCAGCCGTGTGAGCATCGCTGCTGCCACTCCCTTTTTTTGCCAGGCGTCTTTCACATTAACTCCATTGATATAGACCCACTTGCCATACCTCGGCTCACTCACTAGACCGAACTCGACGGACCCAACCACAGTCTGACATGAACTCAGAATCGCTAGCTAGACGATCGTGCTATGTAAGAAAAGAGAGCTTTATTCGATACCATACCTCCCCCTCTTCAGCGTTATCAAGAACAGCGAGAAAGTCTGCTGAATCGTCCATCTTCGAGCCTTCAGACGGGAGTTCACAGCGATATTCTAGCTGGGAGACGTTGAAGCCGAGGGATTTGCTCTACCGTTCTGGAAGCGTCGTCATAGCAGGCACCGTCCACGGACGCAGTCCTATGCAGAGGAGCCACCGAACGCTCATTGACAGTGTAACCCTCATGTCATGGAAATACGGAAAACCTATGTTGGGATGAATGTAAGAGCCGATTAGCGCCTCCCTTCGTTCGGAAAATCAGGGTTGCTCGAAAAAGCAAGATGCGTACAAGATCACACTTGATAGAATCGTGCGATACAGGAGGTGGTGCTAGGAGACGTCGAGTGATCGGAGGCTTGGATCACACCGGGGAACTCTGGGTAATTGGATACACCGTTTTCATTAAGGATACCTCACGACGTGAGGTATCTCATCTCAGCTCGTGGACGGAAGCGCAAGCAATAGGTGAGCCAGAGAGCAGGCCTGCTAGATCGCTCGCGACACCATCGCGGCTCGATTCCGGTCCACCGATTGTAGTTAATTCGTAGTTCAGTATTTCTGCCCGAATATAGTCATCATATTATGATATTCTTTAGTGCATGTGATGGTGCCACGACTAGATAGCTACTACGACGACTGCATATAATTTGCGAATTTATAAATTTGATGGTTCCATTCGCGAACTAGATGTTCGAAAGGTGTAGATGATTTATGTTGTTTGGCTTCCTGGCACTGGACGGAACACGACAATACAATTAGAGAACCGTTGCCGATGGCAATGGATTGCTCGTCTATTAGCTGACGAGGCGGCCAGCCTGTCGGCGATCTGTGATGGCAGATGCTGCCAAGCAGAAGGTCGAACAAGAGGCCTCAAAACTGTTGGTATGAAAAGGTAACAATTGCAGATCAAGACTGGTAAGAAGCGCGAGAGACAAACCTCTACTGGCAGCTGGAGACTCTTCGCGGGGTTTCACGGCGAGAGACATCGTGACACCTCTCTGGTTCTCTACTTGCACGGATGGTTCTCAATACCAGGGCAAGAGTATCCCTTTGCCATTTGACACCTCTTGGCTTTAAGATTACAGCTTGCCCTGTCAGCAGGATAACAGCCAAGTTGTAGGGCAGCGGTAGCACAAGGCCCATGGAATAGCACCCGTCGCTTGCCGTCCTCAATACCAAGACCCACGTGAAAGCTGAAAAAGTAGAGTACTGTTGTGAAGGGGCTCATACGCTTTAGTAGAAGTTGCTGAGGAGAGTGTTTGATAGAGGTGAACTCGGCGCGTGGCGAAGCCAGTATCCCATAACTCAGTACAGTGTAGCTTTTTCAGACTGGGCTCAGAGAGAAGCAAAAGCACCATTGATCCATAGCTTGATCTGTAGCGTAACGTGGCACGTATAATCATGCACGCGAGTGCAATGCGCGGGAGGAAGCCGCATTTCAAGCAGCGAAGGCGGGGCTAACGATGCCACAGGGATCATACGCCGGTTGATTAGTACCAGGCCAGTCGGTAGCTGTTCCATAGTATAAAGATATCACTAGGGCCAGTCCTAACTTGGAACTGCAAAGCGCTGCGGAAATCGATTGGGTGACACGATGGATTACAAGATGTCAGCGTCGAACTCCGGGGGTTCGCGTCACCCTGTGAGGATGTGCACTTTAGTGACAGCATAGTGACGACTATAGTATACGCTGTGTAACAGCTACAGCCAAGTTCGGTACTACTCAGCTCTTAGTCGCTTGCTGCTACTACGTACCATTAGTATCAGATAATCCGCTTACCTTATTCTGCGCTTGCACTCGCGTGCATGAGTATACGTGCTACACTAAGCTTAGCTTAGCTCAGTACGCTGTAAATCACATTATTACTTAGCTTCCATCTAGTCCAATGTTACCTTTCTTTGAGCCCCGTCTCAAATAGCGACACCGTACTGAGTTATAGTGAGACACAGTAAGCTATTCACTAGTTCGCAACTCCTCATCTATTGGGCTATCGCCACAACTCTCTCCACGGCGCCTCGGACCTCTAATCTTAGATTGGCTTCTTGCGTCTGCTCTCTTATCCGCCTTTGCACTCGCGTGCATGCGTACAGTACGCGCAATCTGAAGAGTCAGTTTCGTGGCACCGGCATAAGTTTTGATCTAGAGCTTTGTAGTCAGTCCGAACTGTCCACTTCGCATCCCACTGTGGACATCACACTCTCGGGATCGATATGCTCTGTGCAGCACAGCGAGAACCATCCTTACACAAGACCCCGAGCTGTCCACATCCGTAGGAGGTCAACTCGGACAGAAATGGTGTTGGGCTGCGGACTCACGCAGAGCGGAAGCCCGTTCAAGTGCGAACAGAATGAACTTAATACTCGAGAAGTATCGAAAACAATCATTACTGAATCGGACATTTTTTGCTGAGCTCAGAAGGGAGCACTTGAACGGAGCTCAGGTGAGGAGGTTTAATGGACCGTCGGTGTGTTAAAACCCTCGTTTGCTCGTTCGTTTTTGTAAGGACTTACTAGCAAAAACGAAACAACAAAGATTGACGAGGAAACCCTCTTGATGCATTCAATAGTAGAAACAGTTGAAGTCTATCCGGTTGACTAGATGCTTTAATTCCGTTTTCATGGCCATGGCTCCCGCACAGAACTTCTGCAAGTTGCCAAGGAACTCCTCTCTGCGTTCTGTCACGGCTCGCTTGAACTCGACCGCCGTAGCCTCGTCCATCAACGGCATCCTACAGAACAACAAAAGTGATGCGGAAACTGAGCAGCAAGTCTTTTCAATGTATTCAACATCAGCAAGAGAATATTACGAATGGTGAATTATGAAACAATAAATAAATAATTGTGATCTTGAAGTCTACGAAACTAATTCTAAGCGAGAACTATTTTTCCGGAATTTCTCATTTTTACGCAGAGTTCGAAGTCGGCCTTCTAGTTTATTGCTCTAGTGATAGATGCTTTACGTGGAGACACCGTAGTTCGACAGAATCATCGAACTGTCACTTTCACCTATTTCCACGTCGTTTTCGTTCTACAAAGCACGGAAACCAGACTGTATCTCACATTCCCTTAGAGCTGGGCAACCGTACTGGGATCGAGGAAAGTACGGCACGAAGGACGTTCCAAACTGACCACCTAGTACGGGTACGGAGGACTAGCACGGAAGTGTATCAAATTTACTAACTTTTCGGGCTAAATGGGCGTAGAGATTGAAGGTTTTAGGAAATGAAAGCGACGCAACCTTTAGTCAGGGGCATGATTCCCTGCGCTGATAAATAGACTACAAAGTCGACAGAGTTGACGATATGATTATCACTGAGAACAGGAGATCGCGCCAGAGAATACGCCCACGACCTGTCTTAGCCTCAGCAACAGTTGCCATCTTCCGACCTACTCGTCTTCTCTTCCTTCACACCCCAACGCCGCACCGGACAGGTCGCCGTATATCCGCTCCTGCAGAGTAGTGAACCTGCCATTGCGTGACGCTGCTGCAGAGCAGCTCGAGCGAAGCGGTACTGATAGATGCCGCTGAGCAGCTCGTTCAACACATCGAACACCTTCATCTGTTTCTTCCCAGCGGCTGTATCAGCACTGTGGTTTAGGAAGTGTCCAGCAGCCAGCCGTGACAAGTATTCTGAGAAAAATCAGAGGCGGAACGGCTTTTTACAATTTTCCCGAAAAATCCACGAAAATTCCTGTCAAAAAGACGAATAATGGACATCATAAGACTAGCATTCGTCACGCGCCACGAAATTCAGCTCCAAGTGTCACCTTCGTGCAATCGTAGAACTCGATCGAGGTCTGCCTCCTGCTGACTAGCAAGGGAGTCCAGCGCGTCTCGAAGCTTCTGCCATGCAGTGTCAATAACGTTGAATCTAAGCTCGACCAACGTCCGCGACAAAAAATGTCGAAGATTGCTACGCGAAGAAGGAGCGCAGATGCTGCACCAGATGCCACATTTCGTGCCGCAGGGCGTTACACGTTTGCAGCAGATGAATAACACTGTCGTTCGGTGACGCGGATGAACCTGCACTCGGGAGAAATTCACGTCAAAATCGACGCGTGTCTTCCCGTGTCACCCTTTTGTCGTTTCTGATGGACAGCCCGCAGTACTGTTCGATGTGCGATCATTTGCTGGCCCCAAGCAGATGATAATTGACGCTCCGCCCTGTGAAGCCTGAACGAAGGATATTCCAAAAATGCAGAATTTTTCCGAGAATTTCCGAGGATACTAGTCCGGCCACTGTGCCAGGTTTCCAGAAAAAAATCTTCCGGGTGCGGTCACGTACCGACCTCCAAGATATGCTGAAGACCCGCCTGTACTGCTGCATCGCTCCGTCGTTGAGTATCACAGATATTGGCTGAGTGGCTATGTAGTCCAGGGTAAATATCTCCCAACCTGAAGCGAGGTGGTCGGGACGGCTCATCCCTGCTAAGGCCTGCCAGTGTCGCTGAGGCCCGGCTTTTCGAGGCGCGCGGTGAGCCTGTTGTCGAACTCCTCCTGCTGGTCATCGCCGCCACTCGCAGGAGTTCCAGCGCTGCCCACCCGCTGGAGACGGAGGGCGTGGTCTGTGAGGTCTCGGAAAGTGTGAACCCTCAACGCTAAAGGAAAACAACTTCCGATCAAACCAGGGGGGAAATGGAGACCTTGAGCTCGGGTAGAAAGATGCTCCATCATGAGATCGAGGAGATGGCCGACAAAGTCGCCCTGGGACAGCAAAAGATACCTGCATAATTTCGTGGCGCGTGACGGTGAAGCGAGCAGACGACCTACTTTTTAACGGCCAGCAAGTGGTCCTGTAATCTGTACTTATTCATCATCAATCGAAACACGAGGGAGGTCTCGCGACGGTATGCCGCCTGAACCTACGAACCGACGATCTTAATCGATCACCTGGGCGAGCGCGATCTGCACGACCATTTTACCATCCTAGTGAGGCTCTCAGCACTGGTCTCTTCGCCTCCTTCTGGGTGAGGGAGCGGCTCGTCTTGATCGCCCAACCAATCGCCCTCGCTGCAGCATTGACGGACGAAGTTGATCGACTTGCCCGTCACAAAAATCTGCAGACGCGCGAAAAATGCCAATCCTTAGCGGAGCGATGCAATCACCACGGACCTTGAGAGCCACATCTTCAGTGATGATGGAAGGCACTTTGTCGAAGTCAAGAACAAAAGCCCCCGTCCAAATATCGGAGCAGGAGGTCGTACGGTTGGAGACAGCCGCGTGCTCTTCAATAAAGAAGTCCGCTTCACCCCCCTTCATCAGGCGACCCTCGCTCTGAATAAGGCAGCAGCACAGGAAGGTGACGCTCGCTGCTAAGGGGAGCTCAGTTCGCCGGGCTTCCTCAGATTCTGATATAAATGAAATTTTCAGATCTATTTTTTAATAAACCGCTACTACTTATCGTCGCGAAACCTGATGAAGTATGTGAGGAATCTTATGTCGAAGCTAGATCTTATTATTGGCAAAGATATTATAGCAGTTCAAGAAGATTTCAATATACAAAAATTATTACAAAATAAACGAAAAATGGTCTACAGGTGGGCGACGGTACGGGTACGGTCTAGTACGGAGCACGGTACGGGTACGAGTACGGCTCCGTACCCGTACTACCCGTCGCAGCGGTTCCCAAGTACCGTACTAGTACGCCGTACTTTAAGTACGGTGTAATTTAATACACGTATGCGTTGTTTAATATATATAATACGTACTAGTTCTCCGTACCCGTACTAGGTTGACAGTTTGAAACGTAATCCGTACCGTACCTTCCTCGACCCCAGTACGGTTGCCCAGCTCTGAAATGGTCGACCACAAAATATCTTTCCCAAATTTTCGAATAAGAATTATTGCATCCCTTCCCGATCCATTACACGACTAATATAGATGCAGTCGTGAGGCACTGCCGGGCAACAAAGCACGAGCGTACGCTTCAGGGAGATCACCATGACTTACCACCCAGAGGTGTATCATGGCGACCAGAGGCTGCAGGGTTCGACTGATGATGTCGTCGAGGACACTTCTGAGTGTGCATGCCGGGGCGCTACCTGACAACGCGGCCGGTCATGGCTGGTATCTTCGGACTCTGAATCGGGCGAGCTTCGACCTGCCCATCCGGCAGTGGATGACCGCCATAAACGCTCGACCGATTTCAACTTGAGGCTAATCAATCATCAGGGCGCGCGCTAAACAGAAGGCACTCACCTTGAGTGGGTAACCATCTGGTCGCGAAGTCAGCACGAGAGTCGCGAAGGGTGATAATGTCGGAAATCATCGCTCCGCCATTTTTCTCCGAAAGGCAGGCTTGCGCCAATCTAATCAGACAAGAGTTCATACACAGTCTGAGAGCTCTCAATGAAGACTTTAAACCGCCACGGGCCGCTATCAGCAAGCTGAGCAGTTCGGGTACCTCACGGAATAGGTTGACCAGCTTGTGATATCATGATCGACTAAGTTGTGGTGGGAAGCGATATTCCTCTCGTATGTGGGCTGAGCGGCCAATCGACGCGCCCACGGCAATCGGAGATCTTTCTGTAAGTTTTGTTATTTTCTGGGCGACCACACAAGCGCATCAGAAAATATAAATAACGGCAATATGTATAGTGATGGATGATATTCTCCAACCGCTGCAGCGAGTATCCCCGGCGACCTCTCAAGGGCCGCCAACTGCCTGCCTGGTTGGTAGGCCCAGGCTTGCAGATGCTGCAACGTACATCCTGATCCAGCCACGCGGGACTCTAACGTCACCGTTAACCTGAGGCGAGAGCTATGAAAAAACTTCGCTCCGCCTTAAATCGCAATAAATACCTGTAGTACTCCATGAGACGATCCCTGATCTGGTTAGCGAACGCCCCTGCCGTCCGTGACGGGCAGGTCGGCGCTTCGAGGGTGTCGTCGTCTAGTAGGCGGTTAACTCGCTCGAGCACGCGCCTGAAAGAAGGGCGTCGAAGATGTGACGCCCTCCGCCACCCGGACCTGTAGGTGCCCCCGACGCGGCATAGATCGAGACAGGCTGATGCATGCCTGGCCGGGAGCTCGATGTCACGGCCATTGCTGATGCCGCCGAATATATAACGCTCGGTGCGGGAATTGAACCTGTGCGGGAAAGTGACTGAAATGTACGTCCAAGTAAGGCCCCGTCGGCGTAAAGGAATGATACGCAAACGCCGACCTGAATATACTGCCATCGATTCCCTGCAAGACAAACACCAAGTCTCGTACGAGTTCCTTCTCGGTCACTCCTAACGAACAACAATCGAAGAACGCACTCGACCTCCGATATGCCCACCCTTAGTCTGTGCGATCGTCTTCGGCTGGTCCGAGGGCGCAGACATGGTCATCTTCAGCATATCAGAGGCCACACCAGAGCTACTGGGCACGGGCTTGGTGGTCATCCGAGCCAGTGCATCCTGAGGGAGGCGTGAGAGGGTCTATAGTGGAGCTCGCAGGCCTGATCGTCTTGGATGCGAAGCGATGTATTTCAGACGCTTTTTGCGTGAAGAAAGCAGATGGACGGCCTCTGCAGCTTCGAGAAGTGAACGGGAAATTTAGGAGTAGTCACGAGCCGCTCTACTCGGTTCAGTTGGCGCCAAAAATCACGATTTTTTCAAAATTATCCAAAAGTATCTAAGATTCTCACGACACTTTTTCCTACCACATTTCCGCTGAAATTCTCCATCCATCCATCCGTCATCACTTCCAGCCATGAGGGCAAGGAATCGCAAAATCACCGGCCTCTCCTTCAACGCCGGGCTGCTGCTCTGTAATTGGCGGATCAAGGTTTGGCATTGCAGCGAGGGAGGCAGCTTACTGCTGCTGCCAACTTCCCCTAGAACGACACACATCAGAAATTTACCAAGTTGCGAGTGGACGAACGAGGGGACTGTCGGAGGGCGGGAACAGTCTCGGGGAGAAGGCTCAGCGAGAATGAAATTTGCGTCTCTCCTCGGTCCAAACTCGCAACTCACCAGCACGTGTCTGTTCCCGACGCTCGAGCGTTCGAATGAGACTTGTGACGACTGAGCTTTCCGGGGTCTCAGCGATGCCGAAATCCACCTGCTTGCACGCCAGGGGAGAGAGGGCCCTGAGGAGGTGCGCACAGCGAAGATTTTCCGCACCGGAGCATCGCGGCAGATGTGAGACGACTACCATGAGTATCTTTCATTCACTCTTGCGTCACCGAGCTGATCAGGCATACCCATAACGTCAGCCACGAGCATGCGGACGATAGAAGATACGTCCGCATTATCGGCTGTCATAGGAGTAGGTCAAAAAAGATCACCGAACCTTATTTGTATCTTCCCGCCTTGACCGGAAGATTCAGTCGAGCGCCGTTCGAGCTCTCCCACTCTATGGGAGGTGTTCACCCCAACACGAGCACTGATTGTAGCATTTTAAAAATCCAAGAATTCACACGATGATAAGGCTACCAGGAGGAAGGATACCACATCCTCTTCAAGCGAGGACGAAAGGAGTACTCAGTCCAACGGTAAGCTGAAATCAACAGGTTGTAATTAGCGTACGAAGAAACTCCTCAACAAGCCTTCTTAGCTTAGTTGGTAGAGCACCCGCTTAGTAAGCGGGAGGTCGTCGGTTCAACTCCGGCAGAAGGCTTATACAGAACACAACCTATATTCTCCTACAAGAACCGTGGGCGTGCTCAATAGACCTCTCCTGAATTTCAGGAGCGCCCCCAGGATCGAATTTAATGCGTGAAATACACGGCAGGATTTATCACGATCCGACCGTGGTCGCGCCACTGGCATAAAAACACACTCTACAGAGTCACACACAGGCACACTGATGCTCAACCGAACTCGAAGGCGCATCCTCTTACCAGCGCTATTGTTGCACCAACAGAGGAAAGAACAGCATCCCAACCCTAACCACAACGCAACCAGCCGCATAGAGAACGGGCGGAACACTACCAGTAGCAGCCAACCACGCGGTCTTTTTATTCTTTATGGACTTCAACGGAGGACAAATCGATGCAGCACGAACAAGAACATAAAATGATACAAAGTCTCTTGAGTACCAGAGAGAGACTGTTGTTTCCACTATGTTAATCGACGGAAACCTGACCGGTGAGAGGTATGACACTAATATATCATGTAGGCCCCCCTTGAATACATTGGCCGACCGTAATGAAGCTCTGAACTCCGCCAGGGCCCGGTCTCGGATGGTAGAACTATTATAATAACAACTGAAGTTCCAAATTCGGTATAATGGTAAAAAACAAATAACAGGGCTCGCGAGTGAACCTCAGTCGTCTCGCCACTTGCCCTACTTGTACAATCTTGCATTTCCTCAACGCCAGTCTCAGTCATACAGGGCAGTTCCTCCTAGTCAATAAGGCCTCGCTAAGCTTTCTTATCTGATCTTGCATCTCCACACTTTGCCGCATCAGGACAGCCACTTGAGCTTGCAGATCACACTGCTGCACGGGAGAAGCGTCCCCGCCCGCAGACGTGCTCGCCTCGTCATGCGACGCCGTGACGCCGTGGCAGCCGCTGCTGTTTCTATCACCATCCACAGCAACGAGCTTCTTCAACAGCGGGTCGCTGGCACGATGGCGATACGGCGTGACCGACTTTGGCATCCGACTGACCTCCTCATTATTCTGATGCAGCAGGCTGGCAGCCGGCACTCGATGCCTGTAGTGAGGAAGGTTCGTGATGGGACCAGCCCCTTCCTGCATGAACTTAACCGTGAAGAATGCATCTTCAGCGATGGTGATGAAAATATTGAGAACAACGTAGATAAATAGTGCCAGAAAGAAGTACAGGAAGAGCCGGCTGCCAAGGACCGAGACGTCCTTGAGGTTGGTGAAAGTGTCGTGGATCTGATCTCCGTTCAAAAGCGAGAACAGGGCGTTACTCGAGTCGCCCAAGCTGACGAACCAGTGGCTGTGGAAGCCGAACAAGCACACCGCGCAGACAACGAAAGACAAATACACCGGCAACACGCCCACCAGGAATTTCAATATCTGCGGGATACCGTGGGCGAGGGTCGAGTAGAGAATGTACAGCGATCGGAAGTGGGCCAAGTACTGGACTAGACTGACCAGCGCGAAGGCAGCGCTGAAGCCAAACAGATTGAGACGGGTGTAGATGTCCGGTCGCTCCACTAGGAAAGCGTATACGACAGAGACGATCTGCACGGCATTGCCAACCAGAGAGAACACCAACCACATGTTCATCACAGTAACTTTGTCCTGCACACTAGAGTCCTTCAGGAACTTCCGAACGACTCCCAAGCGGTACCACAGACTAGACAGGCTCACGAGCGCGCTGGCGATACCGCAGGCAAGCATGGACCACAAACCCACGACCGCCCAGAGGCGCAGATGCACACCAGCACAACTGCGGACATGGTAAGGGAGCTGCAGAGCCAGCTGACCGTTTCCATTCTCGGCAAATGTCGGCGTCAAGGACCACTCTAGACAGAATCTTTCGTCCCTATACTGAGTGTCATGAACCTTCATGGGTACCATCAAAGAGGAGAAATGATGCTGGCCGAGGATGGCAAACTCGGGGTCGTCGTTGAGAGAAGCCCGGACGCTGTCGAAGGTGGTGGCGTTGGGCAAGGCGAGCAGCACTGGCTCGTTCGAGTCTTCCACGACGACCATCAGAGTCAAAGCGCCGTCTTGCATGGGCGACCGGATGAGCTGATAATCGTTGGTCGCGCTCTCCGCAAGTGTCACTGAAGACGTAGCCAAACGAACAAGAGAGTGGGCAAGATCCGTCTCAGAGTCGATCAGCTTTTGACGGTTGTGCAAACCACCATTCTCCTTAGGGCTGTCGCTGCTGGCTACAAGCACACCGTAGAAGTGCCGCAGAGATTGCGACGCGTGACGAACATTAACGTTGATAAACTCGACCGCGACGGCCAGCGTGATCAAGGCCAGCAGGACGTTGATGGCCATGGCCACCGGTCGCTTGCCGAAGCGCTTGTACTGGTCTAGCGGCGAGGAGAAGAGACGGTCCACCAGAGGGGGGTCGCCTCTAAGAGCGTTCACTGGCATAGACGCACTCCTGCCGAGGAAAGGCTCGCGAGTTGAGCCGTAGCGGCCGGCGGCGGCAGGAAGGGACATGAGGTGGGGGTAGTAGTATGGTGATGGTCAGTTGATAAAACCGTCCAAACTACTAGCAGCACAACTCAGCGACGAACCGTGCCCTCTGCTCAACCGAGGTCACTATACTTCTGAATAATACTCATGCTACTAATACGGAAGAGGCCATCAAAATTTCGCCCCTGTCGGGATTGATGGTTCAAGGAAGAAAGGGCCCCTTCAAAATAGACTGTGATTGGGCTGCAGCGTCGACGGCGTTCCACTATCTGTTCTCAGCTACTTCCTTCTCGCGAAGGATTGATGTTAACCCAGTCTAGTCGCTGCCAAGAGCTGAGGACTATTGGCAATGATAAATACCGTGACAATAACCCCAATCGGGCTAGTTGCAGACTCGCAGACTTTCTCGCCGAGCACCGCCTCCATCCGCGACCCATTCAATGCTAGTCACAGCATGCAACCCTTTGCCGAGCAATCCACTGGAGAGTCGTCCAGCGTCAAGCTACAGGACGCTAGAGAATGATTTCTGATCTTGTAACCACGAAAACGATCATAGCTAACGATGAAACGATCCTCGCTCCCCTCTCTCACTACAGCTGCCATCTCACAGTTAGCAACTCGACTCGGATACGCACAAAGGCCTTCAAGTGATATCATGATATCACTGGGATGAGACTGAAGTAGCTCTGTTGTGGAAACCGGGAAACTGCCTAATGTGACGCCTTACCATGAGCATCGATAGCGTTGCGCATGCGTGCAAACCATGGCGACACGTCATTTTTCGTCGACTTGCGACGACAGACATCCCCACCGGTACGCAGACTGAGGGGCTGGTCGGACTGCTCTAAGGACGCGAAGCGTAAGTACAACTCTACCGAGAAGATACTTCGATCTGGCGACTTCGACTGGAGAGGGTTCGCGGCGCCTTGTGCCTGATCAGCCCATGCCGCATGAACCAGCCAGACGGGAGAGAAGAAGGCGTTGAGCATATCCCGCTGATCCTAGCTCGCTCCTCTCAGAAGCTCCCCGGATGCTGAATGGCGAATGGCAAGAAAACAGTGGATGAAAGACATGAAATACACGCGGCGAAACTTGGGTGTTGTCAATCCGAAAGAACAAAAGAAGCTCCCTTCCTTTCCCTATCCACAACACCATTATTCTTAACCTGCGCTCTTCTTCGACCCGATATCCGTGCGGATTGATACACGGCGGATCCCGTTACGTAGGCGAAAGAGCACCCTCTTCATCGCTATCACATCTACAATTTTTTACGACCAGCCGGCGCCTACATCTTGACGGTACCGCTGGCTCTCCGAAGCGTATTGCCGTATGTTCTTATCAACCCTCCGCAGGTGGGAAACGATGGCTCTCATCACAGCGTCAGCCTGGCTCGCTGAGGCTTTCCCGCCTGAACGCTCCCAGTAAAAATCAGTAGGAATTGGTGGATTAGTGGTATCATTAGTGGGAATTCTCACCGGGTTGCTCACCAGAGGCTATGGGCTTGCTCTGAAGCGCCAAAGCCTCGACCTCGGCATTGAATGGGAATATGAGCGAGAACTGGCCTGACGGTCAGCAGCAAAGATATACCATAAATCCCACAAATCGTGCTGCGATAGTTTCACAATGGAGGGAGACACCCGCCCGCCTGGATAGCCAACGCCAATCCGAGTGTTGAATTGTTCAAAGAGACCACCAGCACCACACTAGAATGGTCTATCATCCCACGCCACCTGATGCCAGCTCAGGAACTCACCGATGGTTCGGGGACAAGCGGAAGATGGCTCCTCACAGGAAGACCGAACCGGCGGGGGAAACACTAAGTCGTGCACCTGTCCATGTGCACGCTGACACCCTTCCTTGCGTTAGGACGAAACTCACATTGGGATGATAGATGACGTCTAGGAGATCCTCTATCAAAGGCCTCTTCACGCTTTCGTCAACCGGGCAGTCAACTTTCAGAGCTGGCGAGCAATTCACCTGGTCCGCGTCACTGCGCCACAAAATCCAGCATCATGATGTGTTCAGCTTGCCTCTACCAACCACGGGCGCATCTTCTCATCGATAACAACATCGAACCCGAAGAGCTCGAAGTAGTTTTGCTGCCCCGACACTCCAGGATTCCGAGGCACCGTCAGAATCTGCAAGAAGGACAGTCAACCGCGTTGTATACGATAACAGCAGAAGAGATGAGTAATAGGTAATAGAACATCCTTGCTGGGGATCGAACCCACCACCTCAAGCGGAAAAAAACTAACGCTCTACCGGCACTCGTCTACCATACCTGCGGCCATTACGACCCACCCCAGCATGACAAGGAGCCTACCAAGTTGAGAAGCGTAGCATTAACTAGATTGATGATCCGACTCCACAGCAACTTGTCATCCAAACGACCAGCCACGAAATGCGCATCTAGTTGCTCGAACGTCCACTTGCACCCCGGACCTGCTCGGCAGATCGTTCGCACCACCTCACTACTCTATTCAGGAAAATTTCTACCGTTCATGCACGTCGGGGATGACTGATCGGGAGTTCGGGTCAAAACTCCACCGATTCAACTTTAAGTCGAGAAGCATTGAGCAACACATGATCTACTGGGAAGCTGTACAGACGCCATTCGCGGAGAACAGGTACCGTGCTTATACTATTCAACAGTATAACTGCTCAACACGGACAAGCCTGACGCACTCATCTAACTCGAATACCGTTGTGCTATGCTATACGATTCGTATAATACGATCACGAGCTCCTGGCAACTGCAAACTCGCACCACCCGAATCTTCGTACTGGCCCATAGGAAGCACTCCGCCTACCTATTCCGCATTTATCCGATTCGAGCGTGGGAGATCGTTTGTTGATCGAGCTGTTGGTGAGATGTGAAAACTTGTTCGATAGGGACCCCAGGTCATACTCGCTCGTCCCGAACCTGAGCCGTGGACTGACATCCGGAACACATCGCGAGTGCTGCGTAGCAAATGTACTGTATCAGACATAAGAAGCTCTGATACGACTTTGATACTTCTCTACAAACCGTAGGACGCAGCCTCTCACGACTAGGGTCTTCATACGAGCATACATGCGCTCACACGCGAGGCAAGCATGCTGACCGATACGAAATCACCACCCAAGAACTCAAAACTGTAGATTAAATAACTTTCAGTAAGCCCGATCGTGTAGACCCGAGCTCAGAATCATCATGAAAACAGATCAACTCTACGGCCATCGTCTAGTAATCCGGGACAACTGACTAGCATACTATGCTACATACTATGCCTATGCTAAGCAATGCTTAGTAAGCATAGGTAACCCGAACTTGGCACTAAGACCTCGCCACCGCCGTTTGTCTGAGTCAGTTCCGGCAGACCATGAAGTCGGTCAGGATAACCACCTTAGGGGGTGTCAAACCATCATCTGTGGTCGTCGGGCCCGGCCTTGTGGTAGCGACAATCAACCTGAACCATTCGATGTCATCAAATGGTTTAGGTTGATTGTCGATCATCATATTGATGATGACCGTGCTGGCCTTCAGCGTCCAGTCCATATAGGCTTCTATGTAATCTATCGGGACCGCGCCCGCCCGTGCCAAGCATCCTCAAGGGAGTCGGGACTCCCGACTCGGGAGATCGTTTAGTCTGTCTCCTGGGATCCCTGTGGAGTCATGGCTCAATGACCCATGTGGTAAAATAGGGCCTCCTTCCTTGGGCCACGTCGTTCGCGAGGTTTCCTCAGCCTCGGATGCTACGGAAATTTCCTCGGCGGCTCATTCAATGCAGGAGATATAAAATTCAGAAATGCCGTCGCGGGATTATCCCGTTGGGAAATGTCACGTACTACAAGCGTTTGTCAAAGGCCGTTTGGTGAATGCCAATCGACGAAGGACTTGTATTGTGGTTACTTCTTGCTCCGGAAAGCTCGTGAACTTTGACACCGAGATTCGCGGCGCGAATCTCGCTACTCTCTAAGAACCACTACTACGATTCGGTAGTTCCGAAGCCTCTAACCTAATAATTAGATTAGAGGCTTCGGATAATTAGATTCTAATTTTATTTATCCGCATCCACCTAAGATTGACAACACCAAGCACGCCGGTGAAAAACTCTCAAGTCGTGTTCAACGCTAAGCTGCGATAGTCAATGAGTTAACGAGAAAAGTCCAGGACTTTAAGTCCTTATGCTTCCTACTGACCGTGTAGCCCCAAAGACTACATCATATAGTCTGCATGAGAGTCTCATGATGAGACGAAACGAGCTGCTCGTAGGATACAACTCTCTACGAAAGCCTCTTGTCGAGGGGTAACTCGGTAATCCGAAGACTACCAATCATCGGAGACCGAAGACTCTGAGGAATCTGCGGAGCTGCGTGGGCTGCATGGCCCTGACTTCCCGCCTGCACCCTCTTCTACCCTCATGCGATCTTCGGCTTTGATACATGAAAGCTCCGGGTGAGGATTCACCGAACAAATTCTGTCGACGACCTGCGACACGGTGTAGGACTTCTGCCGACGTTGGGCTCGTTTATTGGCCTTCCGATTGAAGCCACTGAAGCTTTGCGGCATTCTAGCGAGCGAAGCTTCGAGAAACCCATCGAGAGCGTCACCGGACAAACCAAGCCTATTCCAGGCTATGATTCCTTCATCGGATATGACTTCATGATTTAAATGACGCCTGCCAGTAGGGTCGGTGGTGTTGAGGCAACTACACATGGCCTCCACCACCGATTCATTATATGTTCGCATCGATAGACATCCAACCAGGAAAAGTATATCTTCTATGCCAATGTAATGGGGGCGAGAACAGTGGAGCATTTCCCATATTTGAGACATATCTATCTCTCCATCGGCGGTCTTCGGCCAATCACTGGAGCGGATCCGATCCACAAGGATGGCGTATTCCGAAGTCAACTCCTCGATATCGAGACCGTATGCTTCTCTATCGATAATCGAAGCTCCTGCGACCTCAATCAACTCCGCTGTATCCGCGCATTGCTCAACTCCTGGAGACCTGTTAGTGTCCAGCTTCTTATCAGTGTCCGAGAGCTCCGACTCCCACGAGCTGCCGAGAAGGGCTTCACCACTGAAGAGCTGCGAAGCAGCAACGAGCCATTCCGGAAGGTCGGACAGAATACGGATATTGAGACTCTCCTTCAGCTGTGAGAGCCACGACACCATGAATTGAAAGGCCCGTACCATTCTCGAGTCAGACACCGCCTCAAGAGCAACTCCTCTCCAGCGAGGATCTCCAGTAAGATTAACGGCAGATAGCGAAGGAAAGCAATCGATATCAAACAGTTCCTCGGGTACCTGAGGTATTGAAGAGTCCCCGTGTATACCTGAGGTACCGTACCTCAGATATACACGGGTACTCTTCGATGGCATCGACTAGCATTTCTAGTGCCGTTATTCCGACAATGAGGGAGTCCCTCAAGGCCTGGATGGCAGCCTCGGCAGACATGACACGAATACGGAAAAAGCCTGCGAACCAGGAAGCTTACCGTCCCGTTGACGGTTCGAAGGCCGGCCCGGCCCATTTCGAGGAAATGATTCCCTCCAGCTGGCAACAGGGCTCACTTCGAGCCTACAGCTCTTCTCTAAGAGCATTTTGCGGTGCAAGGGTCAAGACCCTCGGCCCGGAACCACAATTTGGTTACCAAATTCTAAGAGGCGCCTCCATATTGAGGGCTTCAATGAAACAATAACAGTTGCACGCTCACAGTGCAACAAGCCTCCTAGAGGCTTCCTCCGATCGGTCCAAGCTCGTCGGATGTGATACGAGGCGCCAAGGTCCATCGTACGAAGTGAGTCACGCCGCGTGACGTCAATGAGGAAATGAGCAACCGCGCGTCACGCGCGCATCGAAAGAAATATCGCTCGGGCCGGCGCGCGCTTCTGCAATGCCGCGCGGGACTCGATCATATTCCTACTCGAAAGACTTCCAGGAAATCATTCCCTGGTTGCAATTGAGACTCGGTGAGCAGGCTCATGAGCAGCAACGACCTACTCAAGGCGGCAGATATGACATTCGTCAAGATAATTCACCGAGGATAATTAAGCAGTGGAGACGGTCACTGGAGCGGAACTATACCTCATGATCGTCATCATCAGGCGACCAACATTAGTGTGTCCGCAGCATACATTGAGAGTTACAACGCAGAAATATTCTATCATCGTCTGATGCATGCAATAACTCGTGCCCGCATTGTATCACCCGATGATGATCACCCACAAGCAAACCTTAGACCTTCCCAGAAGGACTCCTCAGGCCACTTTCATGCCCCTGCGCAGAGATGATTCGATCTCGCGGCAATAGCCCACTGCCGGAAATGAGTCTCCGACTGCAGCAACCAAGGCATACTGTTCTGATGTACCCCAACATATGCTTCCACCTGCCGAGCCATCGGAACCACTAGGGCCCGGTAAGCACCGTTGCCTCTTCCTGGGACAATTAGTGTTCATTGTGAAAGGTCGCAGGCCACGTCCGAAGCTCACTGCAGACACACAGCATTGGATGACTTCAGACGCCGGATCGATAACTGCCGTGAAATTCTTAACGTAGATTTCCGAATAGAAAACGGCTCGCCGCGTACTCCCTGATGAGCGATGCAGCCTTCCGGGTATGATCCGGTGTTGAGCAGCAGCGACTCTTAACGTCATTTGCAAAAAACGAAATCAGTATTCATCGCGACCACGACTCCAGTTTTTCCCCACAGAGTTACACTGAGTGCAAGTAAATCTACGACGGGATTTTTTGATTTTTGCAATGTGTGTGCTCCGAGTCGCGATTCGACGTAGCCTCTGACAAATTGCAATTTCGGAGTCCTGCGGATATCTCGCGTAAGGAACCCGAATCTTACCTCACTAGACCATCCCGATAGATGTAGGCCTTCAGGGGATGAACGCTGACCACCAAGACATACACACGCAGGTCGCACTTATATCCACCAACGAGGAAAGGACTCTCTATGTACCTTGCGCATGCGTGCATACCACTCCGTTACTAATTCACGAGCTGAGAGAACGAAGGAGGCCTTCAGTGATCCATCCAAGGCTGGCGAGCTCACCTTTGGATGACGAATTGGGAATCGTACCGAAGGTCTTCCAAATTTCGCAACAAAAATATGTTCCTCCCTCGCGAGCTATCAGCCGGTTTGCAGATCCAAACCTATACAGCCAAAAAATGTCCAACACTCTGCGCTCCGCTCCGCTCAGCTGGGCTCATGAACGACTATCCACAGATTGCCAAGCCCTTACATGCTTCGGCAACACTGTACAGCGCAGTACAGTCTACACCTCACTGAATGCGATTTTGTATTACAATGGCTCAACTTCAGGGTCCAAAGCTTTCAGAATGTGGGCATCAAATCACTCAGGATTCAGGTGTAAAATTTGGAGCCTTGCAATAGAATTTACAAGTTCCTACGGAGAGGCACAGGTTCAACCCTCGCACCAAGTGAGTTGAAGATCCGCTGAAAATCATTCCGACTTCCTTGTGCCCAGCGTAAGCTCCCCTAACCTAACCGCTCGAGAGCATTCGTCTTGCTCCGAGTAAGCCTCTACGAACTTAGTGTACTCATTCGGCAGAATATAGGTTTCCGGTACGAAACCATAGACCTGACAGATTACACACACTCACAGAAAGGTCGGTAATCTCAACTGGCATGCGATAAAAGCATACGCCATCAAAGTCCAAGAGGTTGCCTGATATGGTGTTGTAATGCCGAGCTATAACTTAGGTTGATACAAGCTCATCATAAAACCTTATTTGACATGACCTCTCAGAGTGTTGGCCAACACGTTAGTATTCTACCGGAAAGAACCGATTATCACTGAAATTATTGTTACCGTATTGAAGTGAATGGATGCAATCAATACACGGGTAAAATTTGTTCTACCCAGGGTGGCTGAAATATTTCAAAGTGAAACATTTCAAGAAAGTTTCAGTGAAAAATTTCAGTGAAATTTTCACTTTTTACGAAATTTTAGCGATTTTGGCCTATTTTGGCCTATTTTGGTCGTTTTTGGCCATTTCTCGTCAAGTTGCCGATACCCAACACAAACAGTGCAGTAGATTTCTCAGTACACCTCATTCACAGATTGTAAACACGTGGACTCAACTTCCGAACGTCTAGGACGTTTCTTCGTCTTTGTCAGCAGCACCTTCTTCCTCGAGGAGCCGGCTGGTGCTCCACCTGGGAGAGACTTTCGGTGACACATTTCTGAGGTGGACTACCTCGGAAATGCGTCTCTGGAAATTTACTGAAAAGAATTGAAAATTATAAAAAAAAATTGAATTTTTTCAATTCTATTGAAAAAATGCTCCCTAGTACCGCACGGACGTCGCTGCATCATGCAGCAACGACGTTGCTGCAACGTCTTGTGCGTGTGTGGCAGATTTGGTCTATACTTGGTACCGGAGAACCCGGCCACCCCCAGCGACGATGACGCTTATAGATCTAGGGGGGAACAACTACTGAGGAATACCAGACCGGAACTGCACCGCATCGGTGATAACACAATTAGTGCAAAATGCACGTAGCACCCATTATACGTGGCGCGCGCGCCCCGCCCCGCTGCTCTTGAAGAACAGGTCTTCTACCTACTGCACAAGCTGGGAACGCACTATCGGCCAGACTATATAGTATCCAGTGGCTACCATCCACAAGCCTGAGAGCCCATATGAGTGGAAAGCTCTATGAAACCGGCTCAGAATCGCTTAAAATGGGTTTTGAAGAAAAACTTCAGAAAATTTCAGAAAAATTCTGAAATATTTCACTTGAAATATTTCACGGTGCTGCGGGACTAATCTCAGCCACCCTGGTTCTACCTGGGAGCCATGCACAGCTGCCATCCTCCTCATGATCCGAATCAAGCTGTCCTTTCTAGTGATGCAACCCGATCTCGGAAAATGATTCATCTTATGGTAACTATCGACACAACCCCCTGTCCCCATCCACTATCGCCATCAGCAATATTACGGTTTCACATTAGCATACTCCGATGGCCTGAAGCGTCCGCTCTTCCAGTACAAGTTCCAGTCGCCCTGATGATGCAAGGAACTGAGGCGACACCGGACGACTCTGCACCTCCGCACTCCATGTCACAGGTATTTTAATCTACCGAGGAAAGCAGATAGACAAACTACCAGATTTACCCGAAACCGGAAAAGAAGGAATCCCGGACACAGAGAGTGAACCAGCATCATCCACACCCTGTCCGATAATCTTGGACCCCGTGTCCACTGGGCCTGCGTAAACCAGCATGGCCGTCGGCTGCGGTGACGGAGGAGCTTCCTAGCGACGTAGCGCCATTGCAGCTATCTCGGGCTAACGACCCAATCCGGCCGACAGACTTCCAAGCACCTACTCCTCCACCTTGCCCCTCCTCCTCGTTCTGTAACCTCCACTGGGACTCTCTTCCCTCGATGAGCCTGAGTCAGCTTCCACCATGCCTCGCTGCTCCAGCACCTGACCGGGCTGCTCAAAACCACAACGCAGAGGCGCGTGTTGCTGAGACACTCCCCTCAGCCTTCTCTGCCACGGAAGAAGAAAATTAGACCGAGATCGCCGAGTATAATGTTTTTTCAACGACTGCGATGCATGAGAAGAGACCATCGGGGATCTGCTAGAAGAGTGATGTAGGGATGAAGAGGTACGAGGCCGTAGAGGATCCCACACGAGCTGCAGAATAGTCAAACTACCGGGAATCTTTTTTTCTGTCACTTGCATGCGTAACCCGTAGAGGAGTGTGGGATTCCAGTTAGCTTGCAGTATTACAACGGCAAATCTCGCAGACAGCACTCACCGAAGCGACTAAAGGCGGCATGCCAACACCGTCTCCCATCCTGAAACGCAGTCCCCCAAGGCCATGGTCCATCATCAAACCCAAAGCACTGAGCCGGGATCGAACCAGGGACCTTTCGATTACCCACATTGAACAACAACCCAACACTGCCATGGGTTCACGAATAAGATACAATTTCGCCGGCAGGCGGCTGAGCCAAATCGACAATAATAATAATCAACGTAATGCTACTTGATAGCAGCGACGCGATAGGGTAATGTAACTGCGTACGACTTGGCCGCCTTCCATATCACTCCTTGCCGAATCCTCCTACAATGATACATAGGGCACTGACACTACTGCTTCAACCACCAACAAGATGAGCCGATCTCAGTCCCAATTGAATTCATCCTCTTCTTCTCCTTTATCACCTCCCTTCTCTTCGTGATTGGAAACCTCGCCTAAACTGTCGAGCGCGTCAGCCTCCTCCGCCGCAGTTGGACTGCCCTCGCCCTTCGCAGGTTCGACCCCCGCAACTTCCTCTTTCTCAACCACAACCACCTCTTTTTCCTCAACCACCCGAGGACTGTCAATATCCATCTCACTCGACTCATCATCATCGTCCTTCTCGCCTGTCTTCGCCTCCACGCCCACCCCTTGGGGCCGCTGGACCGTCGCCGGTCGCCACGGGAACGCCGGGGCCTTTGTCCGAGCAGGATGAGCCGGCTGGGGTATCGGCGGCGGAGCGAAGGGAGCGCTCATCCCCTGTCCAAACGCCGGCGGGGGCGGGGGCGGCGAAGCAGATGGCATCGGATACATCGGCTGTGGCCTAGCCCCAGCGAAGGCTCCTCCGAGGGGCCCTTGAGGGGGCATGCCCATCATGCCAGGGAACTGAGGGGGCACGAAGGCAGCCGGAGGCGGGGCACCAGGGCCTGGTATAGGAGGAAAACCAATAGGGTTGTTAAAGCCCTGGGCGGAGTAGGGCGGCGGAGGCGGCGGTGCAGGAGAGGCCTCCACCGCTGCAGCCGGCCCTACTGCTCCCGTCGAGACCACGTCCCACCCGCTGTGCTGCGACGATATCTTCGGCAGTTCCACGTTGACATCGCCTTCCGCGTGCCGACCAAACGACCGTCGGCCATGAGAGGAGCTCCGGTGGCGACTACTACTACCACCACCATCCCTGGGCGAACGAGAACGCTGCTCTGGCTGCCTCGAATGATGCCGGCGACTGGACGATGAAGCGTGGCGATCTCGACTGCGGCTTCTACCACTTCTACTACCCCTCTCGGCAGACCGGCTCCTCCCCCGATGCCCTCGCTCGCGTGATCGGCTTCTCCTCGACCCTCGCCGGGACTCCCTCCTACGGTGACTCCCACTGTCCCGATCTCTCTCCTCATTTCTTGAGCTTCTTGCACTCCCTCGCATTTCCCTAACGCCCCCAGCAGGCGGCGAGCTTGTCCATGCATCCGCCGCCTCAGGAGGCTTAGTAAACCCTCCACCCGGGGACGACGGGCGCGCCTCCTTCTCACCGACCTGCTCGCCCGAAGGCACTGGTCTCGGATCAACTGCTGGTGGCAGCAACGGCGACGCCGGCCTCGTTACCAACTCTTCCTCCTCCTCCCGCGGAGACCCCCTTTCCGCTGAATGGTGGTCATCGTCATCCTCCTCATCCCGCAAGAACTGGTCAACCATCAGCCCATGATGCAGCACCGTCGTCCCTGTGCCCGCCCTCGATGGTGACACAGTTGGTGACGCGCCGTCGTCCAAATCTCGGCTCCTCCGTTTCCGCTTGGACTGTCGTCGTCGGCGAAGACCGTTGTTAACAACATCAGTGGCATCCGGAATGAGGGCCTTCAGTTTTTTCGTAACCTGAGCACCATCACATAGCGATAGACAGAATCACCAGGGGCACGGATGTTTCGAAGATCCTCATCCATTGATGAGAAGATCCATCGGCATCTCCCTACTGCCCCGGCAAAAATTCTTGCTACATCGCACGACTGAGCTCAGCTCGTCTCACCCTTGATTCACCATTCATTTCTCACTGTTGCAACAATCATCACATGCGTATCTTTCTATTATTCTAGTCTCGCACGGAGAAGGTCGACCTGCCATATCCTTCCTCGTAGAGATGCACCCCAGGCGAAAGTGGTCCCAAAAATTTGCACAAAACCACAGTCGAGGATCCCTCAAGCTCCTCCCTTACCGCTGCATCGAAGCGCTTCTTCGAAACCCAGCCCTGCAGCATCTTCCCCATCCTGCCCAGCTCGCTGTCTGTCGCGTGGACCGACAAGGCCTACCAGCAGAAAACAAGGATATTCTTCCGGCTGCGCGCCCCTCACCAGCGCCTTACCCTCCGGGTTAATCGGCAAACATGGTCAGCGAAGAGGTTCGCAAAGGAGCATTGGGCGTCCGGACTCTTGTGCTTGGTCTCGTGTCGAACGATGGAGTCCACCAGGCACATAGCTGAAGCTAGTATCTTTTTTTCTGCGACAAGCAAGCTTCAACCTACCTAGATAGCCCTTATTCTCTATGGAGCCGACGGCGAGGACCCTCTTGGCTGCCCGCCAAGATTGATCCCTTGAGGGCGTCAGATCTACGCACACCTGCCCGACCTCATTAATGAGATTCGACGACGCGTGCTGGCCAGAGGAGGTTATCTGGAGACAAAAGAGTATCTTTGCGCACAGCGAAGAATCTTAGGTTGGCCCATGCAGCAGACGTTACCTTCGAGATGAGTTGGTCCACCTTCTTGACCAAGGGGCTCAGCCGCTTGTCAACCTCCGACATAGAGGGAGGGCGACGACAAAGAAGGAAATGAACTCAACTGCAAAGATACGCTAGAATCTTCGCTGTGCGCAACACACTAGGAGCTTCACGGAGTATGTCACTTGAAACTACAACTCATACTAGCACTCCCGCGGAAGGAGCCGCGGAGTTCGCGTCTTCCACCTTGTCCTCCTTTTTTGCCTTGTCGTTGCCTGCGGCGGGGAGGCCCGGCGTAGTACCATACCTTGCGCAAATCATAGCGGTGGAAACGACTACCCTCTTGGTAGTACTTTTTGATGAGCTCGTCCATCGTTTTTGTCTTCTCAGAAAGCATATCACTCAGACTCTTCAGAGCCTCTTCCATCTGAGGGAATAGAACTCACGACCATCAGCATACTAGCAGCCGCTAACACCACTGCACCAAACTAGCTCTGAGACTCCGCCCTACCCTGGCTTTGTTGTCCTCTACGACTGGCCGGAAGTCCTTCACCGTCCGCTCCACAAGAACTCCTCCGACCAATCGATAGCAGCGACGGTCCTCCGGCACCTTATCGAAGGCTCCCAGCACCAACCTGACCACCACCGCCCGTTCACGCCCCACTCCCACTACTAAGTTAGTCGGTCAATAACGGCTAATCTCTATCGGAAGGTGGTTACTACTGCTACCACTCTCAGTACTACCCTCATCTTGCAGTTTTACTGTCGTCCTCCTCTTAAATGAGAAGGGTGGGTCGGGATCAGACTAAGCCGTTTTCGGCGTCTGACGGCTAACCTCAACAACAACATCAGTACTACCACTTCTATCAGCCAGTCAATGAGAGCTTGTATTCCTCTAAGGGACGTGCATGCCGCGAAAAGCAGTATGCCGTGGCGCTCTATTTATACCAAATTTCCGAGCCTCCATAGACCACCACGCTCCTCAAGATTTCCCTCAACCAACTTCTCCTACCACCACCACTACTACCCATGCTCCTTCGACTCCTGCTCCAGTTCGGCGATCTTGCTGACGATAGCGCTGCGCTCCCTCTCCAGCTGCTGGACCTTCGCCTGCACCTCCTTAGGCGTCAGAGCAGCAGACTTGCTACTGGAAGAAGGATCTTCGGGGACGGCTGCGGGACTGGCCATGGCAAAAGCAACAATCCTCACTCTGATTTCCACAAGATTTGACCACTCTGAGCCGACGAACTCTAGGGGTAAAAATAAAGTCCAGAATCGATTCCGAATGGGAGAAACCGTCCGGGCTTTCGGTAGGCCGTCTCTCTCGAGTCTCGAGAGGAGGGCGCCCGTGATGGACCTTAATACGTTGAATTCGATACTGGAAGCGCTCCTGAAAATCCGCAGAGGCAGCAGTCTGTTGGACACCCCCAGTTCTTATGACAGGGAATAGGGTACTCTATCATGACCGCGGCGCCACGAAATTACAGCGGCTCCTGTGAGAGGACCTCCATGCAGTCCAATGCACCACTCAAGGACGGCCGATGGGAATTGGGAGGGCTGAGAACGGCAAGGGACAATTACTTCGATACGTGCTCACAAATAAAGCGTTTTCAAAACAACCCCCACAGCAAAGGTCCAAGGTTCGATCCCCGGTGGCTGTGAGCGTGTGAGTAGAGGGCTGGGATGACTAGCAGATACGTGCAAACCAGATTGAGAACCGTGAGGACTTGAGACGATGCCTTCAGCGGGGTGATGTTCTAGGTGTAGCGGAGATACGAAGGCGGATGATGATCCGGATGGATCGGATGGATGCCTACGAGGATCCTGAGGAACGACTTCACCGCGATCTCCTAAACATACTAATCCAGACTTGTCTGAATGTCTAGTTCCCACCATACTCGAGCTCAGCGCGACAAGATATAACTGTTAGATGCAATACGATTACTGCAGATACGATGTAGCGATACGATGCTACAAAGATAACCAGATCAGACGTGAGTCAGACAACGATAGTCAGACTACGATAGTCAGAGATAAATCTAACGATTGTACTCACTCAGAGATCAACCTTAAAAGGGCTTTCGCCCGGCAGTTTCGATCCGTAACGAGGATCTGAAACTGTATGATATCAGACGATACTGGGCGCGCGCGATAACAAAGTGCGCCGATAGAAATAAATGCAAGGAAAAAGATACGCTTCGCTTTCCCGCCGTTCACAGTGGCGGCGCGGCAATACCCACCGATAGTATTGATACACAAATAGAAGCTCTGATCCTCACTCATCTCGATCCTTAATCCTCGGCTCTTGATGACGAGAAAGATGGTGATCTTCGCTGCAAGATTGGCCTCTATGAGGATGTAAAGATACCAAACAGATCAACTCTGCTGGGGGCCGTCGTTGCTGATCTCGAAGGAAGAGGTAATCGTAGAGATACCATTCTCGATCGCCTCATAGACTCTCATACCACTGAGCAACTTGGATATCGTCAGAATCAGATTGATGGGACCGGTCTTGTAGAAGATCTCAGCGATATCTTCATTCAGCCGATATTGTGTCGTCAGCGATATCCACTAGAGCGGAGGACATAGATGCTGCGAGGGAAGATACAAGGAATATATGACTGTTACTACAAGACGTCAGCTCACACGATAAAGCCGATAAATACGATACGCGCGAAAGAGCGGTCGATCATCGGCCCTTGTGACGTGGGGCTAGAGGGACAAAATAGATCGCACGATCGATATCAACGCGCCAAGCACAGATGGCAAGGAGCAACACATAGGAATAATAGTGATAGAGCATAACGTTCGGGAATGATGCAATCTTGGTCTAGATGCTACTACAATGATATAGATCACGCTAATAGCTAAAGTGCACGAATATCTAGCGTCGATAGTACAACAAAACCTTAATTAGATCTATCGACTTAGCGATCTCATTGAACTACTTCCAAGGATCGTCGATCCCTAAGGAATGATGTAGCTCTCTAACCAATGATCTAAGTTGTCTAGTTAAGACGTTACTTGATCCACAAATGTAGATGAGATCAGTGGGATAGCACTTACGAAGCCTAGCGTGATCGTCTCCTATCTTGGTGATGTAGACTCTTCCTTGATCCTCGTCCGAGAATGCGACGATAGCAGCGCCTTGATTTGGTCTCGAACTTGAGATAGATACCACGACGCTTCCGTCAGGGGGATAGGTCTTCAATATAGCACCAAGGATTGGTCGATCTAGTAGGGGGAGATGTCTTCTTAAACCAGATATCGAAGTCGGTAAGGGTCTTGGAATCTTGATACTTGTAGGGACTTGATCGTGTCGATCCTTAGCCTTACCTTTTCCTTTTCCTCTCTGATGTCGTCTTCTTCTTGATGAAGTGGACCTCGTTGATGGTACTATAGGATCAGTTGTGGTGTCGTTGTCAATGACTTGAGTTTGATCCAGTTCGTCGTCATAGGGGATGGTGTTACCGTCTTGGGCTTGATAGGGTTGATCATCTTGGGGGATAACATTATCATCTTGTTGTTGTTGATGTTGTTGACCATCTTGAGATGCACTCTCACCGTCTTGTGTTTGAGGAAGTCGATCACTTTGTAGATCTTCGGGTTCTTCATCGTTGACATGATCAGGGGACGTTGGGAATGTAGCAGCTGTAGACCGTCTCCAGTTGTCGATAGCTTCCTTGATAGCATCTTCTGATCTTAGCTCTCGAACTAGTTGAAGGTCTTGACGCTCGTCGCCTGATGAATCAATAGACTTGATCGTACCTTTGTGATCGATGTAGATCCTCTGTCCTCGTAGATGTTGATCTCGAACAAGATCTTGGAACGCTTTGGCATGTACCACGTTCTTGAGTGATACCAACTGTAACTCCTGACCAGTGAATAGTGTACTGATGCTTGATTCGTCGTAGTCGTGATCGTCCACAGGAGGGGAGTTGGAATTGGTATCAGGAGTAGATGTTGGGGGAGATCGTGAAGTAGATGAGTTGCTTTTTTCCCATATCTTACGGTTAGGTAAGATAAGCTCGGGCGCCACCAATACCGTAGCCGATGTAGGAACCTTGGCGATGGTATAAGGGCCTTCCCATCTAGACTTCATCTTGTTGCCGATAGACCAGTTGATGTCACCGTAGTTGGTGATGAAGACGATGTCGAAAGGCTTGGGATCGGGATAAGTCTTCTCGGTAGATAAGTTGATCCTCTTCCGATACTCGGCTTGCTTGTGATACCAATACTCGATGTACTCGTCAATGCTAGATGTAACCTTGTCTTGGATCTCTTTGACGAAGGGTAGCATGGATCTAGCGAAAGTGAAGTCATCGGTGTTGATGGTACCAGCCGATAAGGCGTCGTAGTTGACGATGTCATTGGAAGCCGCTGGATCTCCGGGGAGTCGTTGATGATAAGTGAAGTGTAGAGATGCTGGACTGAAGGGGATCCAGCCCTTAGCCGTACAGTTGAAGGCACGGATAGCTAGTAGATAAGACCTGATGTAGTCGTTCTCAGATCCCACCTGACTGCTGATACTTCTCGCCATCTGGACGAAGTCCCTGTGAATCCTCTCCCAGAATGATAGATGTGGAGAGTAAGGGGGCAGCACCAGATGTCGTACTCCGTGGCCGATCAACATGGACTTGACTTGTCGAGTGATAAAGGCGGATAGATCTTTATCAGTTACAAGTACAGATGGAGCTCCCATCTCACACCAGATCGAGTGGAAGGCGTCGGCTACCGATTGAGAAGATGCATCTTGTAAGATGCGGGCACAGGTGAAGCTGGTGATAGCGTCGTGGACCACAAGGATATGCCTCTTGTAAGATGTTGTGGTAGATCCATTGGTCTCATCACGTTGATAAGGTCCGACGATATCAGCTCCACACACTTGCCATATAGATCTGGTAGCCAAGGCTTGCACCGATCGTGAGACGTAGTTAAGACCACGATAGGCCTTAGATCTTAGGCAGGGGATGCACGAGGCGATGGTGTTCTTCACGATAGTCGGTAGACCTTTGCCATTATATCGGCGTTGTATCTGACCAGTGACCTTCTGATGAGCCTTGTGCAGATAGGTGTAGTGATATATGATGGCAAGGATGGCCATCAACTTCTTGGCGTAGTCAGATCCACCTAGGAAGATAACACCATTGGGGTCCTCGTGAATGTGCTTCCACTCAGATTGTTGAAGACGTCGACGAACGATGCCGTTCTCATCTAACTCACAGATGGTGGCCAACCTAGAGATGTAGGTAGCTTTGATACCCATATCGTCGTTGGTGATGTTGCCCTCTAGATACTTCTTGAGAAGTCGGAGATCTTCATCAAGTTGTTGACATCGATGAGAACAAGCTTTGATGGCGTCGACGAAGTCGATGGTGTCCATGGGCCGATCATCGCCAGAGGTATACTGTTGTTTAGCATAGCTCATAACACGATCTAGTTCGGCTCGTTGTTCCTGATTAGTGAGCGTAGTCAGATCAGGAAGGGGGATACCATCGGGGTTGACAATGATGGCGTTGATCGTGAACTGATCAGGCGGTAGATCCAGAGTGGTGGTAGGATCGTCAGGAGGGTCAATACCGGCGTCCTGATCCTTGTAGTCATAGATCACCGTAGCCAACTTGATAGCGTTCACGATCTTGTCATCGTACCGGTAGATGCCAGGCTTGGCCCTAGTGAGTGAGTCAGCAGGGTTGACACCAGATGGCACATGGTAGATGACTGCATCGAGATCGACACAGAGTTGTCGGATCTCCGTCAACCTTCGGCGTTCCACAACAGGTAGGCGTTTATCATTAGAGACTCTTCTCAACCGATACACGTTGATCTCAGAGTCGGTGATAACGTAGAGCTGCTGTGGCCGTGGATCAGGGCGGAGTGGATGTAGACGGTGTTGTTGCTCACCAAGATGAGTCTTCACCGGTAGATATCTTGAGTATAGCTTGATCCACTTCAATCCTCGCCATAGAGATTCCAACTCCTTCCTGGGGATGCTCCACTTCTTCTGATTCTTGGGGAATAATCCGGCTCTGCTCATGATGCGATCGTTAGGTGATGATACACATCTCAGGTCGGTGCCCCAAGCCAAGATGGATGCGTCGACCGATAGGATCACCGAGTTGACGTTGTTGTTGATGTCGACGAATCTTGGTACGCCATACCTTGTATCATCACAGATAGTCTTGCTGTGATGAACCCACTCAGATACTTGGCGTCGGTGATCATCGGTGATAGTAGCATCCCAGTCCTTCGTAACTTCAGTGATACTCCTCCAGATCAATCGGCCGATCATGGTCTGCTCGAGGATGAGGCCTAAGGGATCGTACAATGATAGTAAGTACGAGCTTGCCTTCCTCTTGGTCATAGAGCCAGTTGCAGGCACGAGATCGGCCTCGTAGACAGCATGGAGGAGACCAGTTGATTGTCGGAAGAGATAACCGAGAAGCTTCTTGGACGTCTCTCGTTGATCGGAATGTTCACCACAATTAACATCATACCATGATGTGAAGTTCTTGTTGGGATCAAACAGCTTATGATGGCCCTCATAGATGTGGGCGGCATAGCTATAACAGTCGATAGCATGCGTCTTCGATTCTCCTCCGACATAGACGTCATCGACGAACCAGACCATTGATATGTTGAGAGGGATCTGGGGTCCGTACTTGATCCAGTCGAGGTTGTCGTTGGTTGAGCATAGCAGAACCTTCTCAAGATCCTCGTCAGAGAGGTGATGACCAGGGATGGTCGCAGTCGATGGTCTGGTAGGATCGAGTTGCTTGGCAATGACAGTGGTATTGTAGATCTCATCAGATATATCATGAAGATCTGCTTCCAACATAGCTGGAGCACATGTCGAGCCGAAGCTAACCCGATTCCAAAGCACAGTGAAGTTGCCGATACAGGTATATCCAATGTAAGGGATATCAGTAGGATCAGCAAACATCTCGCAGAAGGCCTTGGATATATCAGCAGAGATCATGAACTCCATTGATCTGACCGATAATAGAGTGCCAACCAGATTGTGTTGAGTTGATCCTCCTCGATGTGAATATCGATTGAGTACTCGATAGTCTAGGACGATCCGACATGGCGTTGTACAGTGATCCTTGCGGAACACCATGTGACTTGGCGTGAAGTGGATAGGCTTAGGCGCAATAGATGTAGCCATAGACGTACCCTCATGTAGATCACGCCATACAGATTGGCATCGGTCAGATGTTGGTGGAATCTGGTAGTTGCCGATGGAGTTGTCTTGCACGATACCACAATACTTCCGGTCGATGAACATCTTCAGGGATTGGTGAAATAGACCCTTTTCATCAGGCGATAGTCGTTGAACTGAGGCTGCTCCTCGGCGGGCCGCGATCCGGAAGTTGTGAACAGGGCGATCATGAGATAGCCATGGTACCGATAGTTGACAACGTCCTAGTGGTGCAGTATAGTCAGAGATCCATCGTCGACTGATAATTTTCCAAGGTGGAAGATTATCGATGGTATCAGAGACGACTTGATGATCTTCGTCCGGTAAGTCAACCGCCGGTTCCGTACCCGAGTAGGGATCGCTGTTGATAATGTCAGGGACGGGTAACTGCAGATTGGGGTTGGCGTTGACCTTATCGGCAATTTTACCGCACCAGATATCGCCATGGAGTAGATCAAGATGCAGGGCAGTGTCGAATGTCGTCGTTGAGCATGTAGACGTCACATCGGTGCTGTTGATGGCACGGATCACGTGAGTGATAGGCTGATGAGTGATGGACACCGTAGTTGCATCTTGAACATCCACAGGCTTGCGCTTCTTGGCAGACTTGGCGATGGTCTTGTAGATCTGGCTGTGGAATGATGAGCTCAGATCTTCGATTCCTGTGAAGACAACAGGACCAGTAGCTGTGAAGATGATAGCGCACTGGAGCTGCTTGAGAGCGGGGCATCCTAAGATCACCGGGCTCGATAAGGAATTGTCGGTTACAGCAAACCTCTCGTTGATGGTGATGTGCTTGCTCGTGATAGGTATACCGACAAAACCAATGATCTCCATGCTATCAGTGTTGGCGACCTTCACGTTGGATCTAGTCTTCCTAGAGAAGGTTGGACAGTCATCACCGAAGATCTTCTTGAGAGTGCCGATGGCGATGAGTGAGATGTCAGCACCGGTATCGAACAGAACCGGCCTAGTCTCAGGTCCAATCTTGATGACGCCGACAACGATGTCACACCTAGTAGATGTTGTTGATGATGAACATGACATAGGCGTTGATCTAACCGTCGGGCAGTCTTGACGTTGATGATCCACAACGTGATTCTTAGGCTTAGTAGGTCGCAGCTTGACTTGATCTTGGGCTTCTTCAGTCGCCGTAGTAGATGTAGTCGTCAGTTGATGCACCCTGATAGTGTTGGACTGACCGCCATTGGCATTGTCGTCGTCACTAGAGTCGCTAGGGGCATCGTTGTTCTCGTTGGGATCGACACCAGAGATCTTGACATTAGGAGTGGCTGGCGCGGCAGATTGCGCACTTGATAGGTCAGGCGCCGTAGACGATGTCGTAGCCTGTGCACTCGCAGTCGATGTCGATTTACCCTTGCCTTTAGCAGGTCCTTTGCCTTTGCCCTTAGATCCCTTCGCACGGTTACTCGATGGTGATGCAGTAGGCAGAGGATCGGGACAGACGTAGGCGAGATGACCTTGTCGACCACATCGATGGCAAGAAGCAGTCACCGAGACGTTGCACTTGTCGATGGTGTGGGTAGGATTACCACATCTTGAGCACCGATCGTCCTTCTTGCCTATCTCTTGGGTACAATCACGAGCTGGATGGCCGTCTTGGAGACACCTATAGCACGTGATAGATTGTTGATCTCGGCTCACCGCAAAGGCATAGTGGATCTCCTCATCAGGTAGGTGGGTGCCTTGCGGTTGATCGTAGAGATCATTAGAGGGGTCTTCTACAGGATCCGACTCGCTGATGAAGTGCACAGAAGCATTTCGTCGTCGATCAGGAGGATGTCCACCATAGAGTCGAAGAGTCGTAGGATCCACATCCCTCTTGGTTGATGTAGCTGATGTCTTCTTACGGCGATCATACTTGACCAATAATCGTTTGAACTCAGAGTAGTCAACACGATCATCGTCGACGTCACGATCCATCTTATCTCTTAGGCGATCACTAGCAAGACCGTCATAGAGTCGTCGTTTGATGACGTCGTCCAAGATGCTGATGCCGAGAAGACAAAGCTGATTAGCATATCCATCCAGTCTCGAGATGAACTGTGTAACCGTCTCCTTAGGATCTTGTTGTAGTTGATTGAAGTCGCGCTGGAGTCTCATCATAGTCTCTTGATCACTATAGAGATCGTTGATCTTGTCGATGAGAGCGTCCCAGTGACGGTCATAGTCTTGATAACATCCAATAGGAGGGGGTTGATCACGAACTAGTTCATCCCAGACAGATGAGATAGTGTTGAGCCGAGCAAAGGTATAGCGAACAACGCTTCTTTGCCCGATAGTCCTTTTGAGGATCTCCTCGATCCAAGCCGCACCAGAACGTTGATCATCAGAACCGCGATAGGGATTCTTGATAGCAAGACCTTTAGCAGTAGAGATGACGCTCTGGAAATCCTTGTGGGAGATCTCATGTCGGCACCGAGAATGCTTACAACCAGGACAACGATCGTAAGCGATATCGCCGAAGAGATTGGGGGGTCGATACAATCTGCCGGACGTAACGCCACGTAGAGAACGTAGATTAGGGTACGGCTTCGATTGACCTCGACCATGTGCAGATGATGATCTAGAGGAAGATGGGGTTGACCTTCGATCTCGTCGAAACCGAGAACGACGATTACTCCGGTTAGAACGATTAGATCGCTCATCATCGGAGATAGATGAACTCGAAGGAGAACTCGGAGGGCTGTGCTTCCTCGTCTTTGATCTAGTCGTAGTGGATCTGCGCTGTGGTTGACCATGATCATAATGATGTTGAACATCTTGTTCACGATAGTCACCAGCAGTTGGTAGAGTAGATGGGAGGGTTGTAACATTAACCATGTTACCGGCTTCTACTTGATGATGTTCTACTGGGGATCGACGTCCCATAGCGATACCAGCATTAGAGACGTGGTGTCGTTGAGGACGTTGATGATTAACATAGATAGAGGGGGTAGACAGAGGTGTAGACTGTGGGATCGGAGCCGTAGGACTCGGGTTGATTGGCTGGGAGCTCTGCGATCCACCAGGCTTGTCGAGATGCTTGAGAAAGCTGGGATCTTGGACGAACCGTCCCATGATACTGGGGTGGCTCACGAAGATGAGTCTCAGATGATCGTCTTCGAAGATGGTCTCAACCAAGTCACTATCCTTGATCACGGTCTCCAAGAACACGTCGTTGTTCAGGATGTTGGGATCGCTACGTATAGTAGATAGGATAGATTGATGAAGTCGATGCTTAGAGTCTTCTTGTTGAACCGGTTGTCGTTGTGGTAGTTGTCGATCACGTGGAGATTTGACAGTTCCCGGTTGGAGTGACGATCCATGATGAAGGTTGGCTCTGGTGTTACTCGTTCGGCGTTCACAGTAGGCTTCTCGGACGATATCACCGTAAGATCGAAAACCACCGGATGGGACTTGGCCATGATTGTGGTGCATTGACGATGCTTGGTGAAAATGTCGATCATTACTAGGTCTCAGCGGTTCATGATGACGGGGTAGTCCGATGTTAGCCGGGAACCGTACTTGAGTACCAGGCGCGATGTTCATGCGGATGTCTCCAGTTGGGATCTGTCCCTCTCCGTGCACGCGTGCAGATAGATTGACACGTGCTGGGGGATAGCGACTGTCACCATGGGACAACAGTGTATCATGTGGATGTCGGTGTTCAGATCCAGATTCGTTCTCGTCGATCTCGTGGACAAGAGGGGGTAGATCAGTGTTACCGTTGTTGTCATC
>JABANP010000181.1:0-95294 GCA_013115135.1 Perkinsus olseni | reverse complement strand
TGGCTTCATCGAAACCATGCATATTCGCGGCCGGCTGGTGCTGTGTTCTCGTGTCGACTCTAGTGCTCAGATTCAGTTAACACAACCGTGACGGGACCCCGGCACGGCTAGTTCATACCCGACCGGAACGCTGCAACAGGCTGTCCCTCGCCACGCAATGCATTTCGGTTGCTGTAAGGCCATACGTGATCCGCTATTCAGCTGTGGATGATTCGCTAAGATTGGGATTATCGATTGAGATTCACTTCTTCAAGAACTGGGAGCTGTGTTGTCTAGTCCACACACCGCCATCGCACGCAAGCGCATGTTGCCGCGACTGAGACATCATCACTCGGAGTCGCGGTCCCCAAGGCAGCTCAGTGACCCCGAAAATTGAAGGGCACCGCCCGGGCATGTCGAACCTCGCTGGGGGCGGCCCTCACTCAACTTGATGGAGACGATCGCGAACACCGACCGGTGTTTTCACTCGAGTTCACAGCGGAAGGATTGCTGGCGCTCGCCCGTGTCACGTCACGGGACAGCATCTCCCTCAGCGCCGCTCTCCCCTAGCGTCTTGTGCTCACACGCCCTGAGTGGCTGGCAGATCCTCAGACGGGTGGGGGATGGCGCTGTTAGGAACGCTTTCCCAACTCGGAAGTAGGATCCTCTCCTCGTCCCTGGCTCGTGTAACGACTCTGTTTCCTGAGCTTCCCGCCGATACGATTGCCGTACTCGTTTGGACTGTCCAGCTCGCCATCCTCATGAAAATGTGCATGACAACGCATAGTCCGGCAACTCACGGCCTCCCTCTCGGTGATCGTCGCCCTACCGTAGGCTTTTCCCCTCCCATCCTCAGCTCAATGCTCGATCGTCTCTCTACTCTAGCCTCCCTCTTCGGTGTGTCCATCGCCGGCAGCCCTCCCTCCCCCAATGGTATCTACTGTGGTAGCAGCGACCACTGGAGTACTATCGTCCTCGTCGTTAACAGCACTGCTGGCACCCTCACCGCCTCCGGTACGGCTAAGGTTCCCGATGATGCCTCATGGACCCTCGCTGACGTCCCCTTCAAAATGGACGCTTTCGGCACTGAGATGGTCATCAGTGAGGCCCCGATGTCCATCAGAGCTTTTGAGTTGGTAACCGCTCCAGTCATCCCTCCCCCTTTCGGATACCAGTTAGGGTTCGACACTCTCAAGCAAGCTATCGTGCCAACTTATGATGGTACTCAACTCTCATGCACCACCGATCAATGCCCCGGCGGCCATGCCTCTGACGATGAGGCGTTCGGCCCCAAGGGTGTCTATTGCTGCAGTAACAAGGACTGGAATTATTTACAGTTCAAGGCTTACAAGCGTGACGGAGAGGCGGGCCTCCTCGACATCAGCGGCGAGACAAAGTCCTCTAACTTCACAGGGCTGCCGATGTATGGTGTCCCCTTCTACATGGCCAAGGATACTCTAATGGTGCTCGGACTGAACTCGGTAAGCCGCTCACTCCGTCACAGGACCGGAGGTGTCGACCGCCCTCGCCAGTCATTGAAGACCCTGGCCTTTGATGCTAACACCAAGACCATCACTGCTTTCTACGGGGGCAAGAAGATAGACTTTACCCTGGAGAAATGCGCAGACACCGGTTCTCAGTGAGAATTACCACCATATTTAGTGTACCGCATTTGTGTGGTGCCATGAGCTCGTCTCACGGTCCTTGATTTAGTGGCGTCCGATGTCTTTTTTTCCTTGTCAGCGCTCATTAATGATAGGCCGTATATTTTTGGATGATCATTAGTGGGCATCGGTTATTCGACCCGCTTGCGATGGCCGACTTCAGTCGGTCCTCTCCGGCGCTAGGTATGTGCTCGCGTTCTGATTCGAGCACGCTTATTTTGCTCGGGCCGGGCAATGGCCGTTTTATTCTTATTCAACTCTGATTGTATCGCTCCTAGATGTGAGAGCTAGTCAATGATGAACGCTTCATTTCGTTCATGGCCGCGGATTGAGCGGCCACTGGTAGTGGTGGCTGAGATTAGTCTGTCTTTTTCGGCACTAGGTGTGCTTGCGTGCGTCTGTGGGCATGCGTACTCACGGCTCGCGCGGGCTGTAAGGATTCTGTTGACAGTTCTATCCTGGTTATCACGTGTCGGAGTGGGCCGATCATTGTGATCATCCAACTCCGAGTGAGGATTCGTGACTCACCAGTTGATCTCTTCATTTATCCGTATACTCATTATCAGACTTTGCGAGGAAAGTAGCAGAGGATGAGATGGCTGGATACCTTAGTAGCGCGGCCAAGACTTATCTATGTTGTGTATTACGAAGTTCGCATTTTACGGTATCACTTCTTCGGTCGTGGTTCGTGATGGCAACTTGCTTCAGAGGTTCTTGATCTTCGGTCCTACTTCGTGACTATGGCTCCGATATGGACAATGTTCCAATCGGCGGAGGGGTGTTGGGTTGTACGGCAGCTAGCGAATGCTGAAATATCTTCCGGGGGTGCGCAGAGTCGGTCGCACAGTCAACTTAGTCCGCGGGTCGTTTGAGACCCTGAGAATATTCGATTATATTGAGTTGTACTACTCTCACTACTTCTCACATAACGACGGATGTGGAGCTTGAGTTTGTAAAATGCCGTTGGTTGGCCGAGAGGGCAGCGAGGAGGGTCTCCATGGGACGGCGGACTTACTCTATGGTAGACTAACTCGGCCAACTTCCGTATGAGTATACACTACGCTCGACTCGGCGATTTCGACCTCAGGGAGCGGGAGAGTACGTTAGCAGAAATGAGCTGATCAATCAACTGTGATACCACCGCTGACCAGTCACAGGAGTGCAGACGTACTCGTCACGAGTTCACTCGTGTTCATAGACAGTCCAGAGTGATAGCCAAAATAATAAGGGCCGGGCGGCGGAGGCAACACCACGATATTGAGGCAAAAAAGTTAACGACGACCGATGGGTACAGTTCGAGCCGGAATCGTTACCTCACGTTGCTTGTACCCTTTATTGCGCTTGGCACACAACTCTGTCGGTCTCAGCTTTTTGCAAGTGTCAGCCCATTGCAAGACCCTTGTGCGTGATCTGATCTTTCGTCCAAGCAAGCTGTGATGCTCTGACCGGCTCTGTTGCGCGTGTGCGGTAGCATACCAATTATTTTCCTTTAGTTTCTCTGAGGGCCCCTCAGTGAGGGGCAGGTTCAGCGTCCGATTCATTTATGCATATCGGCATAGTTCCCTGTCGTGTTTGGTCGGCGGTTGTATATGGATATTGCTGTATTATACAGCAGTATATCTGTCTTATCGAGCCGCTGAGGCCAGATTGTAGCCCAATCCTGTGCTGTTTTGTGTTCGGGTCGGGTTTTGGCACGCGAAGGTAACGAACTGTGGAATATGATCCCCAACTTCACCACGACGTGCATTTCGAGTCGCTTCATGAGAGCGCCGCCTAGCGACTGATCATGCAACGACATTGGTATTACTGATCGAGCTGCCATGTTGAAGAGACCGTTGATGGGCTACAACCGCAGCACCTTCGGGTTCCACCGGACCGTGTGTGTGAGTTTAAAGTCCAACGCCGACAGTATGGCTTAGTTTGACCAGCACCGACGTACCTTTCTGAGGGGGATTAGTTCAGCCTGTTAAATAGGCTCTGTTCATCAAGCCAAAGAACGTTGCTCTCAGAGCGAGGTCATCGTCAGCTGGGGAGTGTTCTTTCCTCCCGGCAGAATCCGCTTCTCACAGCTGCGGGGGCTGTGCACGACCACGAAACACTAGCGCATCCCACAGTCTGTCGACCACAAGCATCATCTCCGAGACTCAAAACGTCCATACCCTGGCTTAGACTCCCTCTTACCGAAAGCTGACATTCTTACGGGCAGAGGCACGTGAATCTAATATCACCCCCCCGTATTATGCATCTGTCGTACATTGGAAGGTTAGCTTTTCACAGAAGTCTGCCATAGCAGTACATCGGATCACACAGATTGTTATTTGCCCAAGAGTGCTGCTTCCGTCCACATAATTCGGACGCAAACTTAACCGATCTGGTCTAGTACACTTGAGCAGCAGGTGTTCATTGGTTTCTCTAACATTGCAATAGGAGCAATTCTCATCATAAGCGCCCCACAGTAGCCGGGTCTATATGTGTATCCTCGCAGTAAGGTAGAGTGACCGGAGAGTAACTGAAGGAATGCCCATTGTTCCTGCGCGAAACTACCGCTCTTATACATCCCCTCTGTCTAGAACTCCGCAATGCCCTTTGTAAACTGTCAGATAAGGTTGACAGCATACGAACTATGACGTAGTCCCTAACTCTCTCAAGTTGTTGCTTTATGGTCGATTGTTGCTCACTACTCTGCCCGACTACATGCTCCGGAAAACCCCAGCTATCCATTATTCCCCTGAATTTATCGATCCTGGCGCGCCCCTTAGCAAACCCCACTATAGAACCTCTACACATGGATGTTCATCGTTTTGAACCTGGGTGATTAGATATGTAACCTAGCTTTCATCTGCTCAATCATAACGTGGTCATCGACGTTGCTTGGCCTTCGCAAGGGGGGTCACTCATTCACTCATTTTACTGACTCGACAGTGACTAATAGTGACTCACTATCGGCCTCCCTTAGGGAGTTGCTACGGTCATAGGGAGGCTCCCTATGACCGTAGCAACTCCCTGTTGTGCATATCGGGTCCCGACATGCTACAATAGCAGTCGCTTAATTCTCATGCGTCCATCATTCTGTTAGCATTTGATTGCGACCCCATCCCACTCGCAAAGTGTGTCCCGTTATATATGTGCGAAAAACCTATGGGAGATTGTCAATCTCAGATTGAGGTAATGGACAGTTTCTATCTGACAATAGGTGCCAATAATCCCAGCTTTCCTTTGTCCGGTAGTAGGGGTGTGGGTGGTACCCTCCGTATTGGTGACTTGGGTCACCCAAGTTGGGTGCTCCGGGGTCTTGTAGTGGGGGTGGGGGTGGTAGTATCTGCATTGGTGATGCGAGTGTCCCGTTGTCTTTTAGACACTCCATTCTAAGCTGAACAAGACAAGATAGACCTTTTGCGCACGGTGGACTGCCTGTTGAACCTTACTCCCTCACTTGTGTCTTGCTCTGCGTGGATGTGGGGCCCACATTGTGAGCTAGTTTTCCCTTCTCGAAGCAGTCCACCGGTTCACCTTGTACCTGGAAAGTAGACAAAGACCGATAAAGCACGTTTGATTGTTGGGTGTAGTACATGGTAGTGGTTGCCATGGACCCACATCTTCTCAAAGGCTCAATCGGTTCTAGTACAAATGCCCCGCATGGTAGAACCGTTCTACCATGCGGGGCATTTCGGCGCAGAAGGGTTCCGGTTCCGGCTGGGTAAGGGTGGAAACCCCAACTGGAGAAATGTTACTGTGTACATCCCGGGTGTCCATGATGAACATGAACTCGTCGATTCATCTGATGAATTTCATCATCCGAGTCGGCTCATCCGGGGACATTTTGGCGCATGAAATTTCTCAAGGAGTGTCCACTGGACACTACTTTAGCGGCTTTCCCGATACAAGCCATAGAACCTTCTGGCGTAGGAAATTTGGTGCGTCATTCGGACCCAGCCTGGTACGGCACAATAGGTTTGAGGTTTTCTCATAAAATAAAAACACCGATGGGGAGATGAGAAAGGCAATCTTCATCTCCCCGAACCACTTCACGGGGTCACTTATTCTTGTTTTTGTGGTGGGCTACCGCTGGTGGCTCTGATCAAACTGGAACTAAATACTACTGTTCCGCGTGTAAGGAATGAAATCCCGACTTGCTTTGTAGGCGCCTTGCTGCGCATCGTAAACGCAGAGGTTCACGTCGCTCCTGAGTTTACTAGGTGGGGCAGCAGCTGCACTGCAGCCATGCCATTCATCTTGACGGTAGGTTTGCGTTTGGGTCGAGCTTTATGAGAGACGGAAAGGCGAGTCGGCTTGTAACAAGCCGCTTGTTCTTCCCCGTCGTCTTCTTCGATTTCCCCCGCTCTCGGTGCATTGTCGGCCAGGGCAATTGGCTCGTCCCCTAGTTCACCGTTGGGAAGGGCAATCGACTCGTTCCTTATTGGTCCTTGAGGCGGCACACCGTGAACCCGAACTCAGCGTCTTCGACGGTCGGTAAGAGAGCTTCCACAGTGATCGGCTGGTTTGTGGCGTGTAGATAACGAACTGAATGCCCTGGTCTCCTCTGTAGTATCCCGTGTGGGTCTTTCTGCTTCTCGTTCGGGTCCTGATAGCAGGTTTATTATAGGTCGGGCGCCCAAAAAGCTCCTTAGCCTCTCTCTTTCCTGATACGCGAACGCCCAGCTCTGACAGTCGTGGACAATGGTTTCAAGGCTCGACGTCTCGGCTGCGCCTTCCTCACCCCTACTGGCAGTCACTGCCAGGCGGTGTTCTTTCTGGATTCGGGAAGTGGGTTTTAAATTAAAACTCTTAATCGATTCACGGGGTGCTCGGAACTATCTGTGGCACATACAACTTCAGTTTCAGTCTTTCTTCCCTTATGATTGCTCATGTGCATCCAACGGAACGACTGTGGTTCCTGGATGTTCAAGACTACCAGCCAACGGGCTGGCTCTCCAATCCTGTTCAGTCGGGCTCTTCGGTTGGGGAACACGAAGTGATTGGCAGCCAATCATTGGCTAACTCTGAACGGGTTGTGATTATCCAGGAACTGAGATCAATCAGTGTATACACTCAACGCGACTTGTTGTTCTGGATGGAGCGTGATTTACATTTTTTAAGGAATTGAGCCTTGCCGCTGCAGTCCCTCTCCGAGAGGGCCTCTCGCCGTCGGAATGCTAAGTATGATACTTAGCAATGCTAAGTTAGCATACTTAAAGTATATGAAAGTCTGACAATTGCAGCTCGTTCCTGGTTGGTGGTCGTTGTTGGTAATGTGTTGCCGATCTCAGGAATCTACAGGACCTGTGAGTGCACAGGACCTGTGCACCATTACCCACCTGGTGAGTAATGGTGAAATGCGTTCTGGCCTATCCTCCTGAACCTGAGATGGTTGCGAATTGGTGTTCGAAGAGGTCGATAAGTCGTGAGCCTCGGATCACTCAGGACTCAGGACTTTGGTATGAACGCGAACGCGACAGATCTACACATCTGTGTGATGGCAATTCTTTCCGTTACAAGATGCGAAAGGGGCATAACACCTGACGCAATATACAACAGGCCTCGGGGGGTGCTCTTTCTGACTCAGTGCCCTTCTAAGGAAAGCCGATCCTACTAGATCAATTTCGTCTCTGGTACATCTATTGCCAATGACACAGCCCCAAACCCCGTGAGCACAAAGAATAATTGGGAGGACGATCCTTTTATAAATCTCTACGAACACTCACCGATAGGCCCTGACAGGGCCGCCCTGTCTCTTTCCCATAACAGCACCACATTGGCTGGTTGCAACATTTCCAGCCCGCTTCGCGAGCGCTAGTCTGCCATCAAGATGCTCTCGAAGAGTTAAACTAGGGGTCATGATACAGCCCGAGTGGCGAAGTGTGCTTGCATATCCTGGAAACCCGCTCAGCGCTCGTTTTTGATTAGTCAGAATAATCGTTTTGAATGGCTCCATGACGAGGTTTATTGCCGCTGATTCCCTCGTTATGAATTGTATGACTTGTCCCAACCCTCAGATAACACAACTCGGAAGAGGCATGAAACCATACGAAATCAAGATATAGCAAGTTGACATTGATATTATCCGATTCATCGATTCACGGGCTATTCTAATGCGCTTGGGCCGTCCACAACCTGAGAACAAGTAATTCTTTCGCAGCCCAACCGTATCAAACTCGAAATTCCGACGACCCTTGCGACTCCCGCTCAACGAGAGAGTAGGGCCCAATGCGGCCCCTGTTGCTCACCTCCTCACTACGATCACTCTCGCCGTCGGTCAACGTATCGAGCTCTTCAGTTTTTATCTCTACAAAACTGCCGGTACTTTTCCTTCCGCGCCACGCGGATCTTATTCTCCGCCACAGACTGCCGTGGCAAGGATCCGAAGGCTCCTCGATCAACAAGGAATCGGTCTGTCGGGCATTTGGTATCAGCCACCGTACCAACACCAACGGCACCAATGGTGCAACACACGAAAGGAGACTCGCCTCCCATAGACGTGAGAACTTAGACCCTTCATCAGGGGAACCGTCAGGGGTGACACCGAGTTGATCGAGAATCATAGCACCGAAGTAGCCGGACAAATTAGCGCTCAGGTTGCTTGCCCCGGCGAGCAGAGCGTACATGGTGGACTCCAAACCGTGGGGGCAACTTTGGCTAAGGAGGACAATGGCGGGCATCCAGTTGAATTCACCAAGCACGATGCCTAGTGCCGAGGAGGAAATTACGAAAATTCTATCAGAAATTCCGAGGTGGGTAACGTTGAAGCGAGTATAGACGATGATGTTGAGTAGACCAACAGTTGAACATAAGATGCTGGAGAACGAGAAGATCCACGGGTAGTGCCAATGTTTCATGTAACGATTGTAGAGGTACATCCCTCCCAGACTGCAGACAGACGCGACAACTCCTGAAGGGGCCAGGGGGTGACACTTAACGGTCTCAAGGAACGCCGGGAAACTCACCCAGTGTTGTCGTGTAAAAAACCGTGTCGAAGTGGGGTCCCTCCGGGTATTGTTCGGGAGTGTCGGTGAAGAAGTAGAAGGAAGCGCCGTGTGTTCCGAAGTGCATCTGACCGCACCAACTCGATTCCGTTCAATCGCGAGTAGTTTCGCAGCCCCGAGAGAGACTGCTGGATACTCCGACAAGCCCAACCGCGGGTCGTGTTGAGAACTGACGGTATAAAAAGTGTCGTTGTTATCCTTACTATATGAATAGCATATTCGAAATCACAAGAAGGCCGAAGCTTCCGTTGCTACACAGTTCTGTATGAACATGAAGAGGTTCTGCTTGGCTATCAATGGGCGTGTGAGTAGAGTGAATAATGATACCACTGCAACCCCGAGGACACCGGCCGCCAGGCACTTGCGATGTAACTGAGCTGAATGCTCGGCGGAGCGATGCAACCGTTAGTCCTCAATTACGACAGGCTAACGCGATGCTGACATTTCCTCACTGAAGACCTAGGAATACATGCCGTGGGATTTGAACCCACGACCTCACCTGCGTCTCAATAATTGAGTAAATCGCCAGGAAAAGACCGCCTAGCCCGGTGACGAGAGACAAACACGTCATTTCCCAGAATACTGGCTTCCTGTTCGCATCGGAATCAGTCTCGGGAGTCACACGAGGCTCTCCGAGTAGATTGAAAACGACCACCGGTAGGAGGAGCGCGGCGAATGGTATGGCAATCCAGTAGACAGAGAAGGGGCCGATGGTGTCTATGAGAGGGCCTGCTAGTACGACACTGAAGGTTCGAAAAATGGATATACCAACCCAGACGAAGGTGACCAAGTCGGGACCACAGCTTGGGTGCTTCTTCAATTTAGCAGCATACATCCCCTCGGACAGGAGATCGCACACAGAGCATTGCAGGAAAATGAGGAAAAAAACAGACCAAGGCGATGATGAGTGCTGAGGGCTTCTGGGCGAGGACGGCCATCGCAACGACGGCGACCACTGTCGATAGGAGCATGTAAGGGAGCTTGTGGAAGGTGAGAAGAGGTAGACGGTCACTGAGGAGACCTATAAGAGGTTTTATACTCCGAGGGATGCCGACTGCACTCCGGTATACCTAACAAAAAAGAAAGAGTACCCTTCGGTAGTTCGGTCTATCCCGCAAGTGAGTGGGAAGCCGGTCGTCTTAGACCCACGCCTGACGCTAACGGTGAAGCTTACTACGAGTTCGTCAACGGTTGTCGCTGAAAGTGGCATACGATAAAATGAAAAGATTCCGTCCCCGGTGCGAGAGTGTTTCGGCCCAGCCATAGCGAGCTACCTGTAGATCAGCACCAGACACTCTGTAATCCCTCAAGACGAAGTCAATAGGCGTCCCGGCTAGGCCGCTGTCACCACCGCCACAGACGAAGCCTTTCACTATGTGTTGTATAATATGCAGGCCTATTAGGAAACGACCGCCGAAGACACCACGGAGCCGACGAAAATAAGACGACTGTTCATCCGGAGGGACCTCAGCCATACGGGAGGGGGCGAACAGACTGCGGGACGGTTACCTCTCGGAAGACTGCTGTAGAGGTGGTAACCAGTCGAAGCGTGACACTAGTACTAGGCTACTTTCAAGAGGTCCAACCACAACTGAGGGACTAAGACGGTCAACTGAGACTATGGGAGCGGGCCGAATTGCCGGGCCAGATGCGGTGCCAGACCGGCATAATGCAGCCTTCGGACGGGCTTGTGGCTGGGAACTCACTAGTCAAGTCGTCAGTCAAGAGGAGATCTTCCAGAGTTGGTTGAGTCTATGTTACAGAAGAAGGAATAACGAAGAGACTAGACCAACGCGATACCAGCTGAGCTGTTGGATAGATTATCAAGACGGAAGGGACGAATATGAGTCGGGTAATAGCGAAAAAACTAGAAGGTAGTAAACCTTATTCACTGCAGCGGCAGCAGCAGCAGAGCCAGGACGGCTTGAGTTACTCAAGTGATGTCTCTCATACATCATGTGCCATGACATTGATGATATTCATCTTCTCGCTCGGACACGGGACGATGTCATATTATCAAACTGCATAATAATAATCGTCGAGGCCCCCACCGGCTGTGGGAACAGCCAGGACACTATAATTCGCCCAGAGGTCCATCTTAGTGAGAATGCTTCTATCATAGTAGCCGTGAGAATCACGAACCAGAGCTAGACAACCGTCGTTGAGCTTAAGGGTAATACTAGTTGGGCCCTGGTTCGCAGTGTAACCACACGCATAAGATGGATTGGGCAGGCTATGGAATGACGCGCGGCGAAAGGTAACAATGCCGCCCAAGGTCTTATCGAAATACACCGACTTCACCATGGTATTATTGTTGTTCTCAAAGCCAGCTTTGAATGGATACAGTATCCTTCCAGCAGTAGAGGGGCTCCTCCGGCGGAGTTTCAATACTACCGAGCACAACAACACCCAAGGAGATGACGATGAGCAGCAGCACTGTGATGAAGATGACCAACATTAAAGGCCAACTCGTATTGCCGAGTCAAAGAACTCGCCTGCAGATTTGCCAAGCCGATGGCGGCAGCGCGGCGTTCACACAGCGGAGCGAAGTCGAGCGTGACGCCGCCCCGTTACCACTTGGTGACACGGTGACGGGCAGGCCTCGGGCCTCTCCCATCTAAGCTTCCATCGTACGGTTAAGATTTTTGCTTTCGTTCAACGTCGGCCTTTTTCGTAGTATCTCCAATCTCTCAACAATCAACTCCGTCTTAACTTGGCGCTTCCCGGCTCAATTTCTGGTCATCACTACAGCTCAGGGTGACGACAAATTCGTCCACAGAGATGGAGTCTAGCAGACACTGTCTACAATATAACTTCCGGTGTGAATGAGGAGGATGAAGCTCTAATTGGGTTCTACAGTAGAACGGAAATATAGCGCAGAATAGATCTTCTACCCATATGCTTCGGCCCGAGCCTGCGTGCAGGCGCGAACTTGCTTTGCCAAAAGCTTAATTGCACGCCGAAGGCGCCCTTTCGCGCTCCGGGGTTGGGGCCCCCGGGCGAGCGCGGAAGTCACCCCACGGACCCTGCAAGACCCATAGACTAGTTGTAGCAAATCGTGATTCGTGGTATCGTGTTACTTTATTTTCAGTGCGCAGCAGGTATGAGGCTGAAATTCGGGGAATAGGTTTGGGAGAAGTTACCGGTTCTGTTCGTTACTCCCAGCTAGCTATTAGCGCTCTGGCTATGAAGTTATAAGCGATTACGGATCCTGCGCAGTCATGCGTTCTCTAGCGTTGGGCATGCGTTTGGACATGCATATGAGCATGCGTGCGTTCCCCGAGACGCGCTGGCTTAGTATGAAGTTCATACTATGAACCCCCGTCATATTCAATGGTGGTACCTACGCCGTTGGTGCATTCGCACTCCAGATCGTCGAGCAGTCCCATTGGGGTTGGGATCGTCAGCTTACTCTGTGAGAACATATTGCGTTGAATGGCCACTCTCCCCATCGGGTCATGCGTGCAACGGCTCCACATCACGGAACCATAACTTGTCTAAGAGACCCATATGAGTTACCGATGACAATTCTGGGTGCCCGTGGCTACTAAGTGAGAGTTTAATCGCTCTCAGTAGGACAAGAGTCGTTCAAACTCCATGTGTGGGGAAATCGCTAAGGTTGAAATGCGAGATAGTGACTATCCGATAGTCCATAGAGAGAAGTTTGCCCTAACGCGATCGGATTAGGAGTACAGGGCGGGCTACCTGCCCCCCGTAGCTGTTACAGACTGTGTCGATTGTTGACGCAGCCGCTCGTCGAACATCTCAAGCACACACAAACAGGGCGAGGGCGCTAGGAGAAGAGCCGTGAATCACGGTGATCAGATCCACGACTTCGAGAGGTGACAGCAAGTTTCGAAGGGTGGTATGCAGCAAGGCCCATACCTGAAGAATGAGTAAACGGTTCGTTTCTGGCGAAGATCACACCGACCGCTCTGCAGAGTCTGCGAGATCAGCACCTATACAGGATATCGAGTCAAGAACCGTGCTGGAGCCAGAAAGATGATTAACCTTGCATAGTCTCCGCATAGAGGAGTTTAGCGCAGCTATCTCTCCGCATGCTTCACGAAAGAGGGTTGTCGATCTGGACATATCCTGATGCAACCGATTGGCTTCGACTGTCCCTCGTGGGCTTTGCTGGAAACTCTTCTTTGCGGAGGTAACGACGTCCGACCTCGGAGCTCGCTGCCAAGTAGTCTCAACACCAGACTCTCAGATAGGGCCCGATCGGGGTGCCCACGCAGTGGGTCGATCGGGCCACTCAAAAAGCATCTCTCATGAGCCTCCGGCTTCTCGGCGTACCGTTTGGTGATGGAGATTGTGTCTACGGCACTTTGACTCGATCTTCCCCGAATGCGGTGTGAGAGTCAGAAAATTTCTCCCCTAAACACGCGCCTGTCAACCTCGAAACGTCTCAGACGTGGGAAGTGCCCTCTGTTAGAGCTTTCGCGAGCACCGTCCGAAATTCCTCGCTGGTATGGAAATGAAGTTTAGTATGCTTTGAAGACCTCTCAAGTTACTACAGTCAAACGCCGCGAAGCTTTCTCTTGCCACCGGTTCGCCTTACCATGGCAAAAGGTAAGGTTTTTTGACCACATCGAGTGTCTCGCTGCAATCCTCTTGGTCCGGGAGTGATTCCATGCCAAACGAAAACACCCACGACAGGAACCAACCATTTCGCACGTACGACTGAGGCGACGCGGCGCACGAAGGGGACAGAACTACGCTTCGCTGCCAAAATGGTGCACGTTTCACAATTTTCATGGACGCCGAGCAACCTCCGTACAGGGCGTGCAGACTTCTACAAATTATCTTTCGCACGAAAATCGGCAAGAATTCCCCAACGGCAATGAGATCCATATCCCACTGTCTGAAAGGTTGAACCTGGTTGGACGCGCCTCCGCCGAGAGAAATTTTGTAAGCGGCCGCGCACTATTCACCTGATCTCATGTTGCATGTCTAGCGGCTCACTGAGCCGGGCTCAGTGCGAGCGTGCTCTCTTACTGTGAGGAACTCATATCATCTTGTGCCTTGCACTCGTGTTCATGAGTATACGTACTGCATTACGCAACAGATCACGCTATTATAGCGTCGCTATAGGCCAAACAGGGTGGCTGAAAGTGGGGAATTATTCCCATAGTTCCCGGGAATATTCCCGGGGAAGGGAAGAAAGGAATTATTTCGGGGAATAATATCTGCCTTTTCGGAAATTATACAAATTATGTATGAAATATCGACGAACCTGTATTTCTGAGCGACTCCTGCCTTTGTTGCTATCATGTTCATATAAAACGCCTCCACTACGATGAAAACGTGCCTCACCGGTCCGACCGGTTGTGTCGATGATGATAAGAGGCTAGATAGCGGATAGCATACTAGGGGCCCCAGTACTTGCGCTCTTCGATGAGTGTACCCCCGAACGGGTGAATCGTGAAAAATGACAGGGCTCAAGGTCATTACACTAATTTTCTCTGGCCTAGCGGACAAGAGGGCTGCCAAAAAGGTTCCTCAGCGTTTTCCGGGCTTTGATTTTGGGTTTTCATGGCCGAAGGGCAATTTTCATGATAGTTCCCCAAATGAGGTCTATTCGTCCCCTTCCACGCCGGCCATTATTCCCGGGAACTAAAACGGGAATTATTGGGGAAGGGAAGAATGATTCTTCCTCAGCCTTCAGCCACCCTGGAACTCGGTAACGCAATAACTAGTGAACTTGTAGAAGGAGACTTAGAGGAGTGACTGTAGAGTAGAGTAAGAGCAGCGCGCGCGCAGTCCAACCAACAACCGCAACAATTAGCTATGGAATCTACGGTATGCTATGGACGCAAGCACATGGACGTGCGCAGAATCCCGTATCAGGGGCCTATTTCACAAGAAATGCTCCTCACGGAGCACCTCACGGATAGGTGCAAGGAGCAAGGTGCCTTACGACGCAAGGAGACTTCTTTCACAAGAAATCGCTCCTTGCACCTTATGCACCTATCCGTAAGGTGCACCTTATGAAGGGCACCTTACGGTGGCTAATAAGCGAAATGCAGCCGTGAAGACACGTAGCTTTGAGAAAAAATTCAGTACAACTAGGGGGAAGTCTTGCTATCTCAGCACATCTCAAGGAAAACGGCGAGTGAAAGTAGAAACATGAGGTAATTCCTTCAAGTCCGAAATGTCCGAGAAAGTTCGTGGAGCGAGAATTGAACTTTCCCAGGGAGTACCGATGCGGGTCAAGCCATGAGCGGAGCGAAACCGCAAAAATCCCGTAAGGCGCACGTGGTAAGTCCGCGTAGGAAACCCCCGAAGGTACCCTATGGCACCTTACGTAAGGTCCGTAAGGAGGCATGCCAAAAGGCCTTTCGTGAAATAGCCTTACGTTAGGAGCGCTTTCTTACCCCTCCTTATGTAAGGAGCCTTACGGTAAGGTGCCTTATGGTGAGGAGCCTCATGGCACCTTACCCTTACGACTCGAATCGTGAGGATGTGAAAGCGACTTACGAGAAAACCGTAAGGCACCTTACAATTTTTGCTCCTTATGAGCCCTTGTGAAATAGGCCCCAGGCTTACGCACGATTCGCAATGGGCGCTTCGCGTGGGCGCTACCAAAAGAAGAGGATCCGAAACGGCTGGGCGTCGGCGAGGCATCAGCAGCACTCTGACCTCTCGAGCGCCATGAGATCAATCCATCGCATCAGTCCAGTCGCTTGGTCGATATTATGCTTATCGGCCGTGCGATCTTTGGGGAGGGATTGGGATGATTATTGTCGGTACCATAATGGCGCGACAAGCACCTGTATGGTTGTACTCGACGGAGAGATGAAATGCACTCCGGCCGGCCCGCCTTGTGGCAAAGGGGACATACCACCCATCGCCAATCCCGGATACGTTGCTCATGAAGCGACGACTACAACGACATCAACACCATCAATAGGGCTCAACATCAACCAGATCAGGGGCGACTGTGACCGCTACTGCCAAGTGATGAACAATGATGAAGATTCTTATTGTAAATGGTGGCTAGAATACGCTGTGTGTATTGGTGGGGATCAACCTTGCGGGACCCAGAGTCTCTGCGAATTGGCAAACAAGAACATCAGCCCAGAAGGACCCAAAGGTGATGGCCTCTATTATGGTGAGTGCGATTTGATGTGCCAGAGCATGAACAACGACGAGGGCTCCTTCTGTAAATGGTGGTTGGATGTACCAGTGTGTAAGGACGGCAACCAGGCATGCGGCGACGTTGACGAGTGCAAATCGCAAGACTGGCCGGCCCCACAGACTCCCCCTCCCCAAGTAGACGAAGTCAGTGGTCATCCTCATCACTCGGCGCCCTGCGATTCCTACTGCCAGTCTTTGAATGACGACAGCTCTTATTGTAAATGGTGGAAATCAGGACCCGTTTGTCGTGGAGGTGATCAACAGTGTGGCCCGAGCTATTGCAGTACTGGGGAGCCCCCGGGTACAGTCGTGCCCCAGGACCGCCACTCTGGACCAGACGTCAATTGTGATGCTTACTGCGAGGACCAGAACCCGTCACCGACGGACGGTGAATCCTATTGTAAATGGTGGTTGCACGTCCCGGTCTGCAAAAGCGGTGATCAGTTGTGTGGTCCCTCTATTTGCACCGAATACTCCCCTTCTGCTCCGTAGTGATAATCTGCACATTTCATTTCCTACACATATATCCCATCCAAATCGCCATAATCATAGCTAGATTGCATTATCTAATTCCCTTTTTTCAGACGCGTCTTTTATTATTAGTTGATCGAATCGGTCAACGTGTTGAGTGATCACAGTGAGTATGAAGCTGACACAACTCAATATCGCTCATGACAAGGGTGGTTGGCGGAGTATCTTTTTGAGAGATAGCAAGTGGTGAATGGTCGGGGAGGCTGCTACTAGTTGATTATCGCGAGTTTTATGGTAACCTGAGTAGCGTGCTCCATCAACTACGGTAGTTGATGAGCAAACTTATCATGGGTGGTTGAAATACCCACATGGGTAGCCCATGATAAGTTTGCTCCCGACCGTCCGACGGATGCGTTGTGAGTCGAATGAATACCGAAGGCAATCTCAGAGGCTACTACTATGTGATGCCGCTAGTGGCACCGCTGTGTACACTGAGGTGGATGGGTAACCAATGATAATTACACCGATGTGTATCAACTTGATACTATCAAGCAGTCGATGTGTGACCATTGACACGGACACTTCTGGCCGTTCCCGGAACGGCATCAACGAAGGATGTCACCGGACTAGCAGCGGGGCCAGCCGCGTAGACTGATGCGGTGGGGTTGGCTGCTGAAGAACGAGGTCCTGCAATTTTGCTTACTGCCGAAGACCGCAGGCCGCCGCAGTCTGCAGCAGCTGGGGAAGACCGTAGCAGCTGGCGACGGAAGAGTTTTGAAGAACACTATTATGCAAAATTGGTGTGACATCCGGCGCCTTTCGTGCTGAGAGACGTGGCAGATAGACGAATTCAGGGCTCTGAATTCGTCTAGGAAAGCTTTATGTCGATGCCCTGAATCGGAGTATGCAAACCTACGATGGATTTTTTGCTTAGGACACTTTGAATTTTTGCACACCGTGCGGCGTCGCCGATTCGGCGGTGTCACATCGCTAGCATATCCGCCAGATGTATTGCAGAAAAATATGAGAGCGAATCTCAGAGAACGGAAAATTTTGGACCGCGACTGACTGCGACCTACAGTAGGTCACCTACTGACTCGTCGACTCCGATAAGTTGTGAAGTGCTGTAACCGTCCAGGAGATTGCGTATCATAGCACACAAAGCTGGTGTGGTTGAGCTCTGTACTACTAAGTTTATGGCTACTAGTTTTCATTCCTACTAATCCCTTATGGCATTGAATTCTAGAGGTCAGGATTCCGGGACTGCAGCTGACGGAGTGGCCTCTAGAGTCACGAGTCAACAAGTGAGGTCGAATGGTGTAAGGCGAACGGCAATCGCTTTGAGACTTGATCGCTCAGTTAGGCGTTTGAATGAAGCTACGGAGAAATTTAGATTCATAGGACTTCCGCCACTCCGTGAGACGTAAGCGACAATTGGAATGAGTGGCCTCCCGAGCTTCGGAAGTTCCGAATCGGAACACAATTCCATCGACCATTGACGATTACTGACGACCGAAAAACGACCGGACTGAACGCAACACATATCTTTTACTGTAGTCTGGCTTTTCCAGGGCTATGGTGAGTTGAAAACGCCGAGCGTTGACAAGTTGTGAATAACAATGAAATGAGAGACGAAGAAAGATGAGGAGTGTGCTCGAGAGAAGGATGAGGAGTCTCCTCAGAACATGCTCTCTCCTCAGAGGGGAGCATGTTAAGCGAAGCCTTCGAAGAACGGCTAGTACAGAATGCCATAACGTATCATACTTACCACAAAGCTCATGCAGATGGGTGAAAAATTAGAGGTTCATGAGGTCGAAGGCGTCTTTACGCTATCCACTCGAAAACCGTGAGTAGGGTTGGACCCCCGCCGGTGGTACTTTCACTTGAAGTGTAGACGAAAACACGATTGTCTGTATCCTCACGGATGGCCAACCCTGATGGTCTGCCGATATTGAACCTATCAAAGAAGCTTCCCATTGCGACAATTCTAGATATTAACCACAGCCGCAACGAGGAATACTTCTTACTTAGTATGGCGTCGAAGTCTCATCGGCGGACTACAGCTTAGGCACCCGCCGCTCTCAGCTTACGCACGTCATAGCCACTGGCTATGCGTCGAGGTGAAACAGTGGTACCACAAATCATACTTGAAGCCGCTGGCTATTAGCCAGGGTGACGTCTCTCGAAGGGACAAAACCGATCCTCATTGCCTCCTCACCCTCGTCCCCCGGGCTAATCGGAAGGCAAGCTGGTCGCTGGTGCAGTGAGGAAGCCGAGTGACTCACCGTCTAAAGTATATCATGACATCTCCATTACTCAACCCCGCCATGTTGACAGGGAAGAAGTCACCATCAGACTGAAATGAGAAGCAGCTTGCTTCAAGCAGGAGAGTTGAACCGTTCAACTTGAACGAATAACCGGCGCGGCTGCGGGAAGCGCAAATAGCCCATGGGATATTCTGAATATCCCATGGGCTATGAATATCATATTCACTACGGTTACGAGGGTGAGGCAGAAGCCCAAGCCGAGAGGCGACGGTACACGACTAGAAAACCCAAGGCTGATGAAGGGTGCGGACTGACGCTACCCGCCGGGCCCCCGGATAGAAGCGGGTGGCCGAGCCAGTCCTCGACTGAGTGAGGGACCAGTCTTATAAAGCCTCCAATGAGAGGGGGTACGACAAGACAAGTAGGGCCTCGAGTTGCCAACGCAACGAGGCTACTGAAGACGCCACGTGCGTGAAGCGTGAGCAGCGTGTCCCCGGGCCAGGTGAATGGCCCCGTGGAAGGCCGGAAAATGATCGGCGCTAAGCACTGCCTGCTCACGATAAGAGTCACGGCGGACCACACCCATACGGTAGTTCCACGCGCAACCCTGAATACTGACGCAGTCAGGCAGCCGCCCACGAGGCGCCCCGCGCACGACCGCAAGAAGGATGGGCCTCTGCAGGCAGACGCAAGAGCAATACTCTAAGGCCATCCACGCACACAATGAGCCCATTCATGAAGGAAACAAAAGGAATCCTTAAAAAAAGAAGAGAGCGTCAAGAGGACGACCCGCTGTGCGGGTCGTCCTGTGGACCCGGGAGCAATGGACCCACAGGTGTCCCGCTGTGCGCACAATATAACGCGGCATCTTTCCGCGCCGGTTTTAACCTAGATAAACTACTCGTTTATCTGAAGAAGTTCTCTAAATCTTCCAGTTTGAGGACTTCCAACTTAGAAGTTCTAAGTTCCAACCGACTGAAGGCCGACCGAGCAGCCTGAAAATGCCAGAAAAACCTTCAGAGCTGCGGCAAAGCGGAGCACTGAGCACATTCTCCCCATTGGGAGGTCCTCGCGATGAACAACGACCATCGGCGCACAGACCTACCGTTCTTCTAACATCTCCACTGTGAGTATACAAGAGAACCGAGCTCGAGCCCTGCGGAGCATCACCGGTGAAATGGTCTTCCCGCTAAGTATCTACCCGAGGTATATCTATTCTTTTATTTCCGCAACCTTGTCGCGGCGACGATGAACTTATGGGATGAAGTTACGGTGACAGCCCTCCCTGGGTGCCTTCAGTCACCGGGTGACTGGAGGAAGCCAGTTACTGGCTGCCGGTAGACCCCCGAGTGTTGTCCTATCGGCGGTCGCTCGTCATGAAGGCCTTTCCGACAACTCTCGGTAATTTTTGTCAGGTTTTTCGAAGGCCTCGAAGATCCAAAAGTAGCATTCCCTCTCTTCTCACAGAGCCCGTAGGCTGCTCGTCTTTGAGATCACCTCCAGTGAATCCAGGTGGTTGGAGCTGACGTCCAGGACCTCTTATAGAGAACGTCACAAAGTGAGGAACCCGACTTCGCTCTAGCTGAATTCCCTTCCCACACGGCCCCTCAAAGAAATCTCTTATCTGTAAGTGTTGAATGATATTCTGCGACACGTCCAGGAGGCGGAAGGGGCAGGCGGAGAGCAGCTTGCGCAGACCTGCGCCCACCCGAGGCCACAGTTCACCACCCTGCCGTGCTACCGTCGAGGTGCACGATATAGTTCCTGGCTACTGAGAGCTCGGCTTGAGTACACGAATGATCCCGTACCAGGGTGGCTGAAATATTTCAAAGTGAAATATTTCAAGAAAGTTTCAGTGAAATATTTCAAATATTTCACCGAAAAAAATTTCAGTGAAATTTTCACTTTTTACGAAATTTTAGCGATTTTGGCCTATTTCGGCCGTTTTTGGCCATTTCCCGTCAAGCTGCCGATACTCAACACAAACAGTGCAGTAGATTTCTCAGTACACCTCAATCACAGATTGTAAACACGTGGACTCAACTTCCGAACGTCTAGGACGTTTCTTCGTCTTTGTCAGCAGCGCCTTCTTGCTCGAGGAGCCGGCCGGTGCTCCACCTTGGGAGAGATTTTCGGTGACACATTTCTAAGGTGGTCTACCTCGGAAATGCGTCTCTGGAAATTTACTGAAGAATTTTTGAAAATTTAAAAAAAATAAATTTTTTCAATTTTTCAATTTTATTGAAAAAATGCTCCCTAGTACCACACGGACGTTGCTGCATCATGCAGCAACGTCTTGTGCGTGTGTGGCAGGTTTGGTCTATACTTGGTACCGGAGAACCCGGCCACCCCCAGCGACGATGACGCTTATAGACCTAAGGGGGAACAACTACTGAGGAATACCAGACCGGAACTGCACCGCATCGGTGATAGCACAATTAGTGCAAAATGCACGTAGCACCCATTATACGTGGCGCGCGCTCCGCCCCGCTGCTCTTGAAGAACAGCCCTTCTACCTACTGCACAAGCTGGGAACGCACTATCGCCCAGACTAGATAGTATCCACGAGCCTGAGAGCCCATATGAGTCGAAAGTGCTATGAAACCGGCTCAGAATCGCTTAAAATGGGTTTTGAAGAAAAATTTCTGAAAATTTCAGAAAAATTCTGAAAAATTCAGAAATATTTCACTTGAAATATTTCACGGCGCTGCGGGACTAATCTCAGCCACTCTGTCCCGTACGGAGTTCGCTGAGGGAGGGCTCAACATTAGCCCAGCATTAGAGTAACGCCTGCAACGCTAGCATTCTGTGGCTTCTTTTATTGATACCATCGCTGATTAGACCGACTTTTCAGCCGCGTTGACGACAACACGATTGTCGTAGACAATGGTGAAGTTAGATTGGTAGGCGTGAGTGAATTGTGACAGTGCAGACAAGCACTGTTTTGGAGTACCACCGTACCGCTAGCTTCTGGCCTATCCGTATGATGAGCTGTGCTCCAACCGAATCCGGTTCGGATTCCACGATAACAGCGACCTTTTCCTGGCCTTGCACGTCGTCATCCGAAGGTATGTCACACGGCGTGACTCACACCTACCACCCAATGATCCACAGCCCGAGCGCAGCGTCGTGGAAAACGAAGCGTTCTTTTCTAGCGCCAAGCGCCCAAGTTTTGAATGAATCACACTCTCGGCTCATTCCAAGTGCAGTCGGATGAGATCCGGGGCGGTCCCTGAGATGCTCACCCCACGTGAGACAATGGAGCACCTCCTAGTCCAGGACAAGCAGCTCCCGTAGTCGCCATCGAAATGGCTATCACTTCTTCTGCGATAATCTGAAGCTCTCGGTCTCGACATCAACACGCACTACGGAGTCTCACTCTTGTCGGCGAAGAGTCCCTGTCGGAGTCATTCAGTACGTCAGTTCCGTCCAGTTACTGGACTCCAGTAGCACAAGCTGAGGTAAGTACGATGCTTAAGGGACCAAGGGAGGGAGGTGAGACTCAATTGGAGAAAGAGGGATGAGGAAAGGTCTATAGCGCGACCTATAATTCTGCACGCAAGGGGGAGGGACTCATAGACATGGCGCTGCCATGTGTACTCTAGCAGAAGCTTCTATCTCGCCCGTTGAATACACTCGCCGAAGGTAACTTCATTCACCGGTGTGTCATCTGATCGTCCCGCACTTCCTCAGTTTATCAGTCCCGGCAATGGTCCATTTCTTTGAAGCGGATCGCGGTGGCAACGGAAAATGATGCTTGTTGGTAGTTTCGGGCGTTTGCAGCGCTGAGTGACCATTCTCACTCTAACAAACCAACACTTAGTTCGCCTCGTCGAGTAGTATTCATCGTCAGGACTCCCAAGAACTTGGAAGCCGAGGCGGCGAAATACGACCAAAAACTGACCACCTCTGTGAAGAATCACAAGGTGCGATGTGGGTTTTCTATACGTTCAAATGTTTGTATGTTCATATACGCCATGGGCTTACACGCGCTGTGTAAAGTGTACATATGTCTCAGTACATCTAAATTCCTAGAATTCAGGACCTGAAAGCACGTATCATACGTGACGTATGTGCATACGTGTTGATGCATACAATTTTTGCCGCTCCGGGCAATGAAGGTGACAAAAATTGTATGCGATGGGGAGTTGCATGCATTCGTCGTTACTCATGGACTTTCGGGCCGCTGGTGATCGGCGTTAAAAGTTTTAAGGTTATTGTATGAAACATCCAAACGAGAGAGCTTCTCCTCGGAATATGATGATAGAAACTGACTCTCGCGGAAGGGGAGTGGCTCGAAGGGAGCTGACGGGAAGCTCACGTCGAAGGGGCTAACGGGAGCATCATCGAGGAACATACCATCGGGGTACACTTTCAACTCGTATACCGGCATTTCATACACTCTCATTTCGTACACACCCTCAGTTTTAAGTCGTACACCGCCATTTCGTAAACTCCGCGAAAATTTTTTAGGCAAGTCGCGGAGCTGCTCAGGCGCTCTCCCGCCCCTTGGTACTACACTATCTACTTCCTAGTAAGGGACTCCCTCCACATAGGATCAAACTCGCGGTCTTCCGATCGAGAATCCGCTACGGTAGCGGCGCTACCATAACCACCATACCACTCACACTAATAAACTTTTTCTCACAGGTGGCGCGAACAGTTCGCTCCCTATAGACAATATAACTTCCTTCGCTCCGTCATTGCACCCGGCGCGCGGCCCAAAAATGCGACTCAGCAAGCATAGTGTACGAGTCGTGCTCGTGTACGAGTTGCCAGTGTATGAGATTCACGTGTACGAACTTTATGTGTACGACTCACTACATGTACGAGTTTTATATGTATACGAGTCTCAAGTGTACGAAATGACGATGTATGAATCCAATGAGTGAACTAGTATTCAGTGTACGAGCCGTGTACGAAGTGATAGTGTACTAGTTTTCGGTGTACGAATCGTAATACACCCGGACACACAGGACGGACCTTACTAGTAGTAAGGACCCATCCGGCGTACTATCACATATCACCGAATAAAATTTCGCCGCGGTCCTCTCCTCTCGGATGACTGATCGAGCCGTTGACGCCAGGACCGCGATGAATTCTGTCTGTACTGATGGAGAGAGGTATGAGACCTCTAGTTTCCTGTCCTCATCCTGCGCTGCTAAGCCTTCCCTTGGCGGAGATGCTCCCGGAGCAGATCGTCATACTCAGTTACAACTTCTAGTACCCCAAGCCAATTACCATTTCCCGGATCACCCAGCTTGTGAGAATTGCCCCTCAGGGCTAGACCTCGAGCGCAGAGGAATCGTGTGGTGTGGAAAAGACGCCTGAGGATATCTCTCCATCTCTCCACCTCATGTAGAATTGCCTTCTCGTGAGACCCCTGGCCCATGCGTTATGTTCTTCAAGGCCACGCGCCAATCAACCATACTTTGCTTATGCACACCAGCTCTTTCGTCTTCAACGAGCAGAGCGTGAGCATTCTTCCAATCCCTCAAGCCACATTGTCTCAATGCGAAGCTTCCCTGCCTAACCAACTCACACGGAAAACAGACGATCGATTTTGTGGTACTGTTGGGTACAATCCATATTCTGCGGTGACCATCCGATGGCAAAAGTAGCTTAGGCGAAAACTTCCGGCCGTTGACGGCGGGCCAGTCTCCCGTCATCGAAACTTCAAACTCAGGCGTGCCCACTTTTGTGACAATAACGTCTCGGATGGGGTTTGTCGGGGTTTACTACACGTCCCGTCGTCTCAGTTCCATCCTTACTCTGCGAATTCGTAAACCAAAGCACTTATAGAGAATGTAGATATCGATAATGACAAACAATGGTTATAACTTGACTTATTCTCACATCCGAGGAGCCTCTAGCACAGCTTACACAGCTAAAATATCATAAAGCTTTAACACAGTGGATGTCTCCACAGGGTTGTTGATGAAGTCCGGCCAGGTCGAGCTATCCATCGTGATAGCAGCGTACTCACCTCGGGGCTCCTGTGCATCAGCAGATTCGTGTGGCTTGTCTGTACTATCATGTTGAGCTTGGCAAACATCGGATGCCTCACTCGCACCGCTGTCGCTGACGGCAGCCGACGGCTGCCACGGCGTGCCAAGGCTGTCTGCGACATCTTCGTCACGGTGCTCATCCTCGTGTACGGAGGATCCAACGGAGTTCCCAGAAGGGCGAGCACGGCAGAATAAAGCATTTGTGAGCTTCCTTTGTTTGGCCGACTCGGCCAACTCTCTCTCCTCTCGCAACTTACGGATCTTGCGCTTTTGAGCACCAGAGGAGTACTTCCGCTTACCACCGCAGGCTTCTTTGGGTGGCTGGCGTAGAAACATTTATAACTCCAAGTTGGAGTCTCCAACTGACAAATGGCTCGAAATTGGAACCAAGCAAAAACCCAGAGGCGAGCTATCACAGCTAGTATAGCTGAGCCAGCCACCGCCGCGAGAATCTCGCTCGAACGAATTGTACGAGCACCCTCGCGGCGGGGCCCCCCGCAGAAGGCCTCCTGCGGGGGCCCCTAGGCAGTTGCCTAACTTGCCTAGGCCTTAAGTCGGGCCTTGCTCACCCGACTAGTAATAAGTTACTACTAGTCGGGTGAGCAATCCCTCTCACTACTAGAGGGAAGCTGCAGACTGTCAGTAAGGTTAACACCAACGGATTGGGAACGAGTAGTAGCGAGTTGCTGTTGAGCTGATAAAATGTCACGAACACCATTAATCACACCTTCTAACTCAGGAAGCGCAATCGACATTATTCTTCAAAGGGAACGTTCACGGAGTTACAATATCTGCACTAAGAGAAGACTCTCGGTTCCAGTACCAATTTGTAGTGAACGTTGGTGATACCACTACAACTCAACTCACACAGAATTGTTGAAGACTTAACTTAACCGTACAATTGAAAGAACAGTAACTCAGACCAGTACTAGCTTGCGCTAAGATACTGGAGGCAGAATACACAAGTAGACGTTAACACAATCTCATCACATAGCCGCTCAATCAGAGTTGTGCTTACGTCAATTGCGGCTTCTCGTATGACCTCCTCAGGCTGGGTAAATCGTCTCCCGATGACGACAGAGGCCAGGGGAAGTGTAGAACTCGGGAAGCTGCATTGGAGAAGAACCGGGTTCACGAGGCGGCCGAAACACAAGAGCTACTGTGTGGAAGTTCCACATGATGGAACCACACGAACACCAGGACGGGACCACGTCGACGTGCACCCTAGTCATGCAATATGATCATAATAGCGGTGTATATCATCTATGACTATAGATCATCGTAGCATTGAACTCCGTTAGAGTACTGTAATATTGACACTTAGAGGGCAACTTCAGCGTAGCTTCTTGTCGGAGCAAGATAGGATCAGCGAGGTAAACATTACAGGTCGAATGCCAAGAGGCGAACGGCAAGGGCTTTGGCGCTTGATTGTCCAGTTTGGCATGTAAATGAAGCTGCGAAGGAGTGAAGAAATCCAGATTTATAAGGCTGCTAGCGCTCCTTGCGACATAGCGGCAATTGGCGGCCTTTGAGACGGAACCCGTGATAGATCCCTCTTAGTGCAATGCTCGAGCAGTTAGCACTCAGAATCAGGCGTCACTCGGCGCCGCCGAGTCGGCGGAGGTTCGGCACCGGATGGCGTCATAATGACGCCGTCATTCTCCTAAGAGAGGCCCTAGGTACCTCATCGTTGGGCCAAAAAATGATAGAAACATCACGACTCATCCATATTGAGTTGATTACTTCGAGGCTCTACGCGGTGTCGGCGGAGTTTACCCGCCACGCCTTCCTCCCCATTGCCCACTGTCTGTGCAAAGTATTGCCGTCGACCATCGACGATTGACACGTCGACCGCAAAGCGACTGGCCCGAACTCAACTTATATTCCTTCCTGCAATCTGGCTTTTCCAGAGCGATGGTAAGTTAAGGACGCAGAGCGTTAGCAATGAAGTAAGAGTCAAAAAAGCCTGAGAGGTATGTACGCGACAAAAGGATGAGGAGAGTCGAACAGCTACACACTGCTTGAAAGCTCGATTCCATCAGTGCATTACAGCCTGTAATTTACAGGGCATGTTCCTATAAGCCTTCGAAGAACGGCTAGTACAAAATACCGTAACGCTACCATGCATGCCACAAAGCAGATGAATGAAGAGTTGAGAGGCTCATGAGGTTACCGACAAAGGCGACTTCATGCTATCCACTCGAAAGCCGTAAGTAGGGTTGGACGCCCACCAGAGCGGCTTTCACTCGTGGTATAGACGAAAGCCCGATTGTCTGGATCCTCGCGGATTGCCAATCCTGATTGTCTGCCGATATTGAACCTAACAGAACAGCTTTCCATTGCGACAATCCAAGATATGAACCACAGCGGCAACGAGAGGTATGGCGAACTACAGTCTCATCACTGATGAGGTAGACGTAGACAAGTCGCAAAGTAGCTGATGAGTCATCAGCTACTTGGCGACTTCGTCTACTAGAAGTCTCGCCAGCTGACTACAGCTCACGCACCCGTCGCTTTCGGCCGCTTCAAGTATGATTTGTGGTACCACTGTGTCGCCTCGACGCATAGCCAGGGTGAGGTCTCTCGATGGGACAAAGCCGATCCTCATCTCAGTGTCGTCCGGCCTGATCGAAAGGCAAGCGGGTCATTGGTGCGGCGAAGAAACCGAGCGACTCACCCTCTGAAGAGTATCATGACATCTCCATTACTCAACCCCGCCATGTCGACAGGAAAGAAGTCGCCATCAGACTGAATGAGAACAGAAAGCTCGAGCGATTAATCCCCGCGGTTGCGAGAAGCGTAAGTAGTCCATCGGGCATCCACTACGGGAAGCCCAATACTGCGTCGTCGATATACGAGACGGGAAATCAGGCTACCTCCACCGAGAAACGGGTGGGAACACCCTCATCATATGCGAAGGCGGGGTAGACATTGGGATCGCTGTTCGTAGGCTCGTCGCAGATCATGAGGAGGTATCCAGGGAGGAGTCGATTTGGACCTACGGTTGCGCATTCAGTCCAGGCGGTATTCACTTGCTCACTTACGCATTTTGGTTATAGCTTGCGGCCCGACGTCGCATTCGTCGAACAGCTCAGATACGTCGATCTCAACACTCGTACGTGAACGGACTCCGACAGGGTACCTGAAAATCATCAGCAAGCTCGCCGTGAAGTTCACGGCGTGAACACACTCATTTTTGCCTTTCGGGCCGAAAGTTTCGGCCTATGAGCGAATGACCGCCTCATACTTGAGCAAGGTCCTTCTCGTCTCGAAGCTAACAATGAGCTCTCCTCTTCCTTCACCCGGATAAGCGCCGGCGATGGTTAAACCTCGGGGATTACCTGAAGCATACTCCAGTCGAGTAGCGGGTACTATCTGGGATCAGACTAAGCATTGAACAGTTCGGGTGACAAGCTGTTCGAAAAACCATAAACTGTATATCGATCATCAGAGAAATGGCGACTGCTGGTAGCACTGTGTCATCACTCACCATCCAAATCGGTATCGGAGTCTCCTAAAAACGGTATGCTCTCTCCATCAGGATCACGCATCGGGTATATCACTGCTTCGGACACATCAAACTCATCACCGAGAGTCTTCTCCAGGCGCACGGTGAAGAATAATCTGAAAATGAGTCAAACCCAAACGTTGGCGTCCACTATCGAAATCCACCGTCCCATCAGTAGAAGACTCACGCATCATCGTTGATGGCGAGAAGTTGAGAGCCGTCCGATTTCACAATTATCGACCTGATCTCATCGAATTGTGAGCGGGGCCCCACCGCGTCCTGGATTCGGAGCGTTTGAATATGCTTTAACGTGCCTGAGGGTCAAAGACTTTGACTCAAAGTTATAGATATCAGTATGGCTCTCAATGGCGGCCCTACCTGAAGGAGAGATGAAGACATCGCGCAAGGTTCCATTCTGGAAAGGTAACCTCTGCTGCTGGATACTCAGAATGTCTCTCTGGCCGGCAGCTACGCTCAAGATAGCCGCGAAGAAGGCCGAACGGGTGGACATCAATGGGGTGGTAATAAACCAAAAAAGGATACTCTCCTGTATCTCATGTACGCAGTCAAACGAATCAGTTGAACTCAGATTATTACAGCTTCCAGAAAGCCCAATGGACTTAGTCCATGAAAACATTGGACCATTCTGAATGGTAGGCACGCTCAGCATGAGCTTCTTTTCATAACAGGGAATGGACTGTGGAAGGCACGGCAAGCCTGATCTGACTCGCATCCTCGCCCTGGGCATCAGCTCCGCCGCCATGATGGCGGCGCCACCTCATCAGTGATTGTGAAATAGGCTCTCAGCTCCCACATTCCAGCCTTTCGTCCCAAAAGTTTCGAGGCAACACTCAACCGTAAGAAGCGTTCTACAGCCAATGGCTGGCAGCCATGAATTGTCAGATCTGAACAGTAAATTTAGATCTCATTCAAAGAGACTTCGTGGTAATGATAACAGACTACTGCATCTCAACGAGGAAGCAGGACGTAACAGCCATTAGGGAGGTGCTGCTGGGCAGCACCAGGTGTTGCTGCATAACAATAGTGTACCATTAGGGGGGTGCCGGGAAGCGTAACAATAGTATACCATTAGGGGGGTGCCGGGAAGCGTAACAATAGTATACCATTAGGGAGGGGCGGGCCAGCATGACCATAGTATACCATTGGGGACGTGCTACGCCTAACAATTGTATACCATTAGGGAGGTGACCATTGGCAGCGGTATACCAACGCTCACCGACCAGGGTCGAAGCGAGTGTTCTGCAACAATTGACGTCGAATCGCCATTCATAAAGCTGACATCTGATAGTCAATCCGTGCTTTCAGAAGCAAACTCAGAAGCCTAGAAGTTTCTTCCATCGTCCGACAAAAACTCGGCGATTCAAAATGAATCATTCGCTAGTCCTTCTACAGCTAATCGTGATACGCGAGTACGCAGCGAAGCTAGCTTATCGGAGACCGCTCGCCTTTTAAAGGATTGTTGCTAACAAAGAACTTTATGCTCGCCGTAGAATCTGTACGGAGAAGTTAACACGCACCACACACGTGGATAGGTGAACGAAATCCTCCGATTTTCAACGTGGGTGTTGACCGATACATATTATGTGGGCATTCAGAATGCCGCATTCTTCAGAAGGCTGAGAGACAGACAGCTGTTTTACGGGTTTCCCACTATCGACTATCGTAGCGAGAGGACAACACGTCCACATGCTCCCCATTGGGGCAAGAGAAAAAGTTCTCTTCAATCACTCATACCGCCCCAGGGGACGCTCGCATGTATCAGGGTCGTTGACCAATGCCAATGAACAGCTGGCATCGTTAATGTGTTGACGACGAGCCGGTGACACGAGAGTCTGCTCGCTAGTGGAGAGTGATTGAGCTAGTGATTGCCCCAGTGGTTGAGCTGATTGTAATTGTATGGATCGTTCTAGCTTGGCTCGGGTAGTCACCATCAATCGCGGGAGACTGTGAATTTCTGTGCGTGCACCATTCTGTTCCGTGACAAATCGTAACTATGTCACGATTTGCTGCCTTGCAGCAGGCGACTATCTCCTGCTCAGTAGGCTGCACGCTGCGTGCAGCACGCATACGCGAGGAGATTGCGGGCCTCACTCAGTTTTGAGGACCTCAAAACTGAGTGAGGCCTCGAGGACCTCAAATTGAGGTTGGGAATGCCCGTGTGAGGGACTTGCACAGTACTTGTAGGAGCACTAACAGGCCAGTCGACGATTGATGAACATAATTTGGGCCCTCACACGAAAAGCGACTACAAGAGTCCTTTGTTGGCCTCAGGCTTGGGGATTACCTGAATCCGCCGCTGTTAGTAGAGAGTCAAAGCGTCCGAGGGGGCCGACCGGCATTTCATGAGACCGCCCACGTCGAAGCCTCGGCAGTTGCCGCGTTCCTGGAACATACCTGTCAACCAATTATAACGAACGTTGGAGAGATTGTTTTCAATACTGTGTCATCGGATGGTGTTTATTAGGTAACTAAGTCCTGCGGCGTAACCTTCAACGACCCACTTACACTGATTGTGCTCCGAGTGCTATCTCAGTAGGGTAACTACGTGAACAGCATCCCCTGTCACGGAACTCCTTGCATGGAGAAATTCTTCGGCCGCGTCGTACTCGTAATTAGTGGGCAAGTGGCAAGATAGAAGCAGAAATACCTCCTCTGAGGAGGCTCCTCATGATGAGGACCTCATCATGGTCTCGGGGATGGGAGCGTCTGCAGGAAAACAGATGAATTTGGATGGTTCACCTTCAGAAAGCTCTGACACTGTCAGGCCTCCTGTCAGGAGGATAGCTTTCAGGTATACGTCCATCGTTTCCTCTCTGTCCTGCACTGCCGCTGTGGGAGTAAGTCTGTGTGTGTCTACGATGAAGTATCGCGACACGAGTTCTTCATTATTCATATCACAGACTTGCATGATGACCTACGCACGAGATATCCGCATAGCCAATCGGCCTCTACGTTAAGTTAAGGTCGTTATTAACGACTCGTTAACTATGGTACCTCGTTGATAATATTTCGCTGCCTGAGCTTGGTCTCCAGCACTTTCATCTCATGCCCATATTGGAAAGTATTGATCGTCTGGGGTCTCTCAGCGAAGTGCTGAGGACTCGAGAGTTTCCAAGCTTGGGTAACCTGAGCGAGGAGAGGAGAGTAAGGGTACCTGACACTTGGTACCTCACACTTACTTGGTGCGTCGCACCAAGTGTGAGCAGGTACCAGGTGCGTTGATCACCTTTCGGATCCGAGCAGCAAACGCCGAGATGTTCGTCCTGCTATAGACCGCGTTGGCGCCTGATGAAAGGTCTCAACCAGTCACGGAATTATTCACCTGCATTCCCATGTGCCCGTCGAACTTCGACGGTCAAAGAGCTTCCGAGTCGGAGACTCTTCAAGTCAAAGGCCTCGAGGTCGAGCCTCAAGGGCCTTGAGTTCGGGCCTTGAGTCAAGGCTCCGACAGAAGCAGAGAGATTTCAGTAGTTGGGCTCGCGTGGAGAAAGTACTTGTGTCGCTCAAGTCCACTCCAGGTTAAAGCTCCATGCGGTTGAGGATGCGGCTCGCTGGGTCACCGATAACGCCGCGGCAGGCGAAAGCTGGGAGATCTTCACGGACTCCCAAGCAGTTTTGAGGACAAGTTGGCCAGTCGATCCAGAACCCAGAAATGGGAGAAGACAAGGCAGATTGCCATCCTACTTCGAGGACTCACCGAGATAGTAGTACTAGGTTGGGTGGTTGATGAGTGGAAAGGATCGTTACAAAGTTTCCGGGAAAGCAAAGAATTGTAACAGGAAAGAATGAGACCGGAAAGGACGGAAACTTTCCACTTCAGGCGCGGCGAGCGATTTTTTTTCTTGCGCTAACGCGCAAGACTGTTCGTGGCCAAGTTGAGTTATGACCGATATCCTCCCATAGGTTTAGCACCTCATCGTGGCGTGGAAGTGCTAACGCAAAGCTGAACCGAACTTACCGCGCTCAACAATCCCCCAGCTAGTGGTGACTGAGTGCCGGCAAAAGTGCCCTCCCCCTTTCTTTAACAATCCATTACCCCTTCTCGTCCCTACGCTGTCGATTCGCCGCTATGATTACTACCAACTTGTTTAGGTAGTACAACTCGGACAATACCACAGCCTTGGTAGTACCAAGGCTGTGGTATTATCCGAGTGGCAAAAGCTCTCACTATGATTGGGAAAAATATTGGGCGCGCGATGCTGATGTTCCGCGGGCACTATTCAAATCTCGCTCGCCCAAAATTGCACCTAAGCAATTTCGCACCGAATGAATTCGATGAAGATAATTTAAGACATGCAATATGTGCGTTCTGCATTGGAGGACCCGAAATACCCGAAAAGTGGCGAAAACTGAGCAAAATTGGCGATTTTTTATAAAATTTCCTTAAATTTGCATTCTTTCCGGGAGTATTCCTTCCTGGAAAGTTTCCTTGGGAAAGTTACGGAAAGGAAGAATGATTCTTTCCACTTCAACCATATCATAGTATGATAGTACGGTCGCACTGGGTCCCAGGGCACTCCGAAGTCGAGGGCAATGAGGTGGCCGACCAGCTGGCGGCCCAAGGCGGAAGCCTCTCGGAGGTGAATGCTGAGGGATGCGTCAGTGGTCGAACCCTCACTCGATACTTGAAGGAGCAGATGCGCATCGCCACCCGTTTCTGGTGGTCTGATGAGCGAGCCAAGTCGGGAACCGCCATTAAGGAGATCTTCTTTTGTGTCTCCCCGGCATCGTTCTGGATCCGCAGGGAAGTAACTCCGGCGGCCAGTGCTGTGGTGTTCGGTCGGGCTATGACCCCTGCGCACCGTTTCCAGCGGAAACTTTCCGCTGCGACCTAGCTATCTCCCCGGAGTGTGGCTGCGGTGCCCCGATTAGGAATTTCCGCCACTATCTGCAGTCGTGTCTGTTCTTGACACGGTGTCATTGACACCTGCGCGGAAGGGGGTGGCCGGGGGAATACCCACCCATCTCTACAAGGTCGTGACGGACCTGAAGCGCTGAAAGGCCTTTAACCGTCTTATGAAGGCTATCATGGATCATCTGGGGCCTATTTCATAGGACGATTTTCCTTGAGATCCTAAGAGGTTAGGACGCCTTTTTAGGCCTTATGGCTTTCACATGGACCGATTCCTAAGCTTAGGTCATAAGGGTAGGACATTAGGATCTTAACATTTAGGATTTATCCTGAGTTAAGGACGTCTTTAGAATTAGGATCCTACTGTCCTTTAAGGATTTTCATGTGAAGCCGCTTGACTCTTTTAAGGACGTCCTAAGGCTAGGATCCTATTTTTAAAGACGTCCTAAATCCTAACCGGTTAGGATTTCTTGTGAAATAGGCCCCTGGACGTCACTGCTGCTGCACAGCAAGACGTCCCACCGGATTAGCCACACTTTAGGTGTGGTGGCAGTCTGTAATTAAGAAGATGCCGTTGTTCTCTCACGGCGGCGGCAACTCGGAGGAAGGAAGACAGCTGCTGGAGAAGACCGCAGCAGCTGGCGACGGAAGAGTTATTGAAGACCACTATAGTGTAAAATTGGCGTGACAGCCGGCGTCCTTTGTCCTGAGAGACGTGGCGATTATACCATGTACAGCACGATGTATAAGGAAAGCTTCCATTGATAAGTGAGAGTACTGCTGACGCCTCGCCGACGCCCAGCCGTTTCGGATTCTCCTGTTTTGGTAGCGCTGACGCAATGCGTCCATTACGAATCGTGAGTAAGCCCTATAGTTATAGATGATATATACCGCTATTATGATCATACTGCATGACCGGGGTGCACGTTAACGTGACCCTTGCGTCACGAGCTGGTGTTCGCGGGGTCCCTTGCTCACTCTGTCTCCTGAGGCTGAAGAAGTACAAGTGTGAGTAGAGCTCACTGAATGATATTCATCGCGAGATCGGAGGCGAGAGTCAACCCGTGGGGAGTTTCTCGGGGTGTTCACTGTTCAGTAAACCTATTCTGAAATTGAGAATACATTCCAGAATTAGTTTCGGCGAAATCGTGTTCAGCAAACTGCATCCAGAACAGATTCTGTAATGGGTTCCAGAATCGGTTCCCAACATGTTCAGTGAAATTCGAATCGGTTCTGAAACGCACTCCAGAATGAGTTATTTCGGAATAGGTAAAACCTTTGCTTAGAGTTTCGCGGCGCGTGACATCACAGCTGAGGACGGCCAGTTTCGGGATGCCCATCCAAACGAAATTCCCATGATGCAGAGGTTGGGGGATGTGGATGCCCGACAACAACATGCAGTTGTTGCGGTTATCCAGTAGGTCACTGAAAGCTAGCCCATCAACATCTACAATCTGTGAATGGCTGGATTTCTGTGGCCTACCTCCGCATCCAGGGAGTGGTTGGGTTGAGGGCAAATCGTCTTCCGGGGCTCTGCCCCGACGCACGAATACCAAATCCCACTGTAGGGTCACTAACTCAAGCTAGCCTAGCTCGCACCACTTATTTGCATCACCTATTGGTACAGGCGCCCGATCCATTCACCAGGGATTGAACCTCTGCTCGGTGAATTTCGCTAGCGTCGATCTACCGCTGGTAGATCACTAGTAGTACCAAGGCAATCGCTGGCGAGAATCGAATCTGGGTGGTACGAGTGACGATGCAACCGGTTAGCGCACTAGACTACTCGAATGAAGCCTGCCGGAGTTTTGTTGTAGCCTAGCGAGCGGCGTGCGCATCGAAAAAAACGGATCGCAGCTCTGAGGGCCTATAACTTAGGGAATACACGAAACTTAGGACCTAAGATTTAGGTCTAGGTCCTTAAGGTCCCTTAAGGAGTAGTTAGGAGCTCAGGTGGGTATCACAAGACTTAGGAGCTCCTCAAGGCGCTCCTAAATATTAGGAGCTCAAAAACCTCAAGTCGTAGGGCCTAAGTAAGTTTAGCGTGCGCCCGACTGAAAATCCCCGTATTGTCAAGGTATACGGGGTTGTATAGACTACAACGTGTAACAATAACCGGCCAACTAGGGTAAAATAACGCAACCAAAACCTTGCACCTTGATACGCACTTGTACGAATACAAGAAGCGTCGATTACGTACGAATAGTCTACGAATCGTCTATGTTAACGAGTACGTGTGAAGCACTCTATAGCTTCAGCACAGCTTAGCGTCATTGAGCTACCAGAGCCATATCACAATGGTCACAGGAATTGTCTACTCATCTCGGGCCGAAGGTTTTATGGCGCGTGACTGAGAATTGTGGCGAGTGACGACCAATTCGTCCCACAACATCTCCTCCCCGCAAAACCTAAGCGCCGAATGAGAGATGCAAAATCAAAGTCTCAATTAAAATAAGTCTCATCTTCATTATCAGATCATCATAAATGCGGCCGACCGGGCCGAATCCACCTTCACATTCCATCAGTCTTGTCCATGGCGAGCCTGACCTTCGTCGTTTCTCGGGCCGAACCCTCGAATCCTAGACCAGCGATCTAGAACGGGCCGAGCTAACTCCTCAAAATTACCGGCGACACGAGACCAACCGTAGTTCAGAGAATAGCGCTCCGGACGACGGGGACGATTAACACCAGTAGCAGGAGCCGAAACACGATCACGGGGCCGAAGATCAAAAGGCTCAGGGAACGGTGTCAACGGAGTCCTTGGCAGCGGATGACCATCACGAGCTCGCACCGACTCGTACTTGTACAACATGTCGACGAGCGACTCAGGCCTATCCAGGCCGGAAGGGCGGCCTTGATCATCCAAGAGACCACAGTCGAAGGCACGGTTAGAATGGGCCGAAAACACGTAGCTGTTAGGCATAAGTGGGCGTTCTCGACTCAATCGCATAACCGAAACCAACGAGTCTTCCAGATGATATTCGCAGCAAAACAGCACGCTCGCTTCCGAGCGGATGACTCCTTGGGCCGAACCTCCGGAACAATGAATAGTCACCGCCATCGCTCCAAGTTGGGCCGAATGTAGCCAACGCAGTATGGCATGCGCACAGGGGATCACCGGATCCGCGGGCCAAGCTTCTTCGCGAGTACTATGACCACGCGTAGGACCTTCACCAAGCTCGTTGAGAAAGAGCAGACGGGCCGAACAGTCTTCGTCAAAGCTCGGCACCACGCCAGCAACCAGAGGGTGGTTGAAGGCGACAAACTCATTCTTGAGGAGGCCAGGACAACCACGTGAAGCGTCGAAACCTCTCCAGAACGTACCCCAATCACCGTTCAATACTTGATCACGAGTTACCAAGTAAGGAGGGCGTTCCAGATACGTCATATCTCCACGGGCCGAATCTTGGTCTCTTCTCAAAGCGACCATTCTCCACGGCATATATGGTCCAGGACGAAAAGGCCAGGGCGAAGTCCATCCAGGGTGACTCATACCAGCTCGACGAATAGTAGAGTCGATATCCCAGTCAAAGTTGGTGAGGTTACCGGGCCGAAGAGGAGGTACAAAGCCACCCAAATCTTCCGAAATAGGGAGTGACTCCAAAGTCTGGTTGATGACATCCACCTCAGCTTCGGTATTGGCCAACGATCGAACGTCGAACTCTCGCCAATCCACCGTATCGTCCATAGCACGGGCCGAAGGAGACGCACTCAGCAAATCTTGTAGAGCTTCTTCTTCTCCACGGGGTCGCGACACCGCCAAAGCTTCAAGGGCCGAATCTCCTTCGATAGCCAGACCAGTAGTGACATCCGTGGGGATCTGGATAGTTATCGTAGCCGCCAACAACAGACTGCCTGGTACTTGAAGAACACCACTAATGTGATGAACATCCACCTGGGCAGGGAACATATCGGAGACGACTAAACCATCAGCACCAAGTCCTGCCACCGAAGTCAACAATACCGCTCCTTCTTCTATCGGCACCACATTACGAGGAAACGGCGATCTCAGCTCCGTCACATCTTCTTGGGCCGAAGAAGAAGCAGGGACCACAGCCAGTTCTTGCCGAGCGGGCCGAAGTTCCACAGGTCTCGAAGGCGCCTCTGCCGGGGTCTCTTCAATCTCCTGAACTCGAGGCTCTGCTGGGGCCAAGGATACCGCAGAACCATGACCATAGCGATACCCACGATCATAGGGAGTCGTCGCCAAAGAGGAGCGTGGCATTGGCAGTGGTCTTGGAACATCAGCTGGTCCTTGATCATGGTGCTCGTAACGACTAGCAGGAGGAGGTCCTTCCCAATCACGCCGTCTCGAAGGTCCCGTTGGAGGTACACGACCAACAGTCGGAAGTCGTAAGTCCTCAGCTTGCACCTGGTCTTCCGGCAACGGAGGAAGAGGCGGAAACGTAGGTCGGGCCGAGCGATCTTGAGAGCGCACAGGACGAAGCAACGGCCTTGCCATCATCACATTCTCGGGCCGACGTAGAACTCCAGAATATCCAACCGGTGGTGGTAGAGGAGGCGCACTCGTCACTTGATATCCAACTGGTAATGGTGGTGGAGGAGGAATAGCAGTCGCTTGAATAGGTCGGGCCGAAGACTCGGACTCGCCTTCACGCGAAGCTCCAACTCCTGACTCCTCACTCATAACCACATCCACATCAGGCCGAACCATACCAAAATTATCTTCACGAAGTCGGCGAAGAGCTCTATTGATGACTCGGTCATAAGGACAAGTACCTTCTTCCAGCACGAACGGGGCCGAACCACTACGATGGTTGGACGGTGCAAACCGCTCACGACGAGAGAGGCAGAACAGTCGGCCTAGGCCTCTATGGATATACACAAAGTGAGTACCGGGCCGAAGATACGCTCGCAACACCGCAGCAAACCGCTTCAACGCCGGGTTGAGACCATCACTCTGCAGATTATCCATAAACTGACGGGCCGAAAGGGACCGGAAGCATTCATGATCCATAAAGAAAAATGGAAACATACTGAGTCGTCCACGATTGGCACGACCCGGCAACGAGCACTGATTATCACGATGCCCGTTGCTAGCGAAGTGCCTGCGCAGGCTCCAGATCTGGTCACCAGCATTGTGACCATTGACCTTGACCACGCAGGTGCAGACATCGCAAAAATAGGCCAGCTCTCTCGACAAGAAGAAACCGCAGGCGTAACACTTGACAGCCAAGTCGTCACGGGCCGAACCAGCAACAGTTCTCTCGTACGAGGGTACATCAATCACCTTCGTATAGAAAGCTGCCACCGCACATAGCTCGACCGAACCATCGTCCCATAAAAACGGCTCACCCCAAGCCTCGGCCAACACCTCATCACGAACCCAGGGAAAACCCCACGAGACCAGGGCGCGAAGAGCGCCACTGATACTACGGGCCGAAAACCACTTGGGGGAGTAAGACGCGCTACTATTAGGAGCAATAGTCATCAACTGGCCATTACGATCGTGAAGTTTACGGACACGACCATCTTCTCCAGTAACGGGCCGAGGACGACGGTTGATACCAGCACCAGTAAAGTCTTCCGGGGAGTGCTCATACTGGCGGGCCGAAGTGGGTGTAGGCGGATCTTCTTGACGAATAATCTCGAGGAAGTGCTGCATAGACTCTCCACGTCTCTCAGGCGGCACTTCCAGAAGCTCTTGCAGACGTAGCAGGTTACCGTTAGCCGACATTATGTCAAAAGCCTAAGACAGTAATCAACGAGAATCGGACACCGGACATCTACGGGCCGAAACGGTTTCATACTGGCGCCGCTAAGATCAGAAACGGTCGCAGGCAATTAACGGATAGACAATCGCGTGCGTGCACGAACATTGCGTCACGCACAATCAAAATCACGACAACAACGAATAACGTAATTAATACGGCCTCAACTGTGCCATCCGCAGGCAGGCACAGGAGTCCTATCATAAAGGAACGATCCTTGATAAGCGCTTAAAACTAATAGTGCACAATTATAACAATTCGATCGAAATTTCATCAGCACGTGCGAGCACAAGGAGACAGAAACCCTGTCATCACAAGAAGACCATTCTCAGGACGAGGCTCACAACTGCCAGGCCGAAGAGAAAGTCTAACGGATACGTATCACAGAGAACAGCTAGCTTACAACGGGACGTCACATCAAACAATCATGACACCTCATGTCAACGAACAAAGCAATACGAGTAAAATTGAAAAGATGGGCTACCTCAAGTCCACCACAATAATCCCATTCTACCAATTAGATGTCAAGGTATACGGGGCTGTATAGACTACAACGTGTAACAATAACCGGCCAACTAGGGTAAAATAACGCAACCAAAACCTTGCACCTTGATACGCACTTGTACGAATACAAGAAGCGTCGATTACGTACGAATAGTCTACGAATCGTCTATGTTAACGAGTACGTGTGAAGCACTCTATAGCTTCAGCACAGCTTAGCGTCATTGAGCTACCAGAGCCATATCACAATGGTCACAGGAATTGTCTACTCATCTCGGGCCGAAGGTTTTATGGCGCGTGACTGAGAATTGTGGCGAGTGACGACCAATTCGTCCCACAACAGTATAGTCGCTGTACCAAAAATTGAACCCTGGACACGGGCATGTCTAACATAGAACATATCCATTCGACCAAGTCCACCTTACAACGTCTTCAATTGTAACTGATGTGGAGGCCTGCGGCTTGTACAGTACAAGTTGTACTATGCAACCCGCAGAAGAGATAGGAGAGGAGATACTACGCGGGCCGTGCAACGCGGCATAGTCTACGGGTGGCGTAGAAGGGCGTAGAATGATCGTTGATGCTTGACGGGTGGTCAGCGATGATAGTCTTTTTGGCCATTCTGCGGGAGTTTTGCCTCAACTAGTGTGAAAGTGTGTGCGAAACTAACTAAAGTTGGAGCGTGGGTAGTAGTACGAGTTTTATACTATGAGAATGACGAGTAGTGGGCAAGGTGGGACTAGAACCTTCGTGGGTTTCATACCATGGATTAACAACAAATTTCAATAATCGCGCGCCCAGCAGGTTAGGAGTGGTCTGGAGGTCCGTAAAGGCTGCTCCGGACCAACCTTGAATGGTGCTCCTTAAGGAGCCGAAAACCTTGAGGATTTTTCAAGTACCTAAGCGTTGTGATACCGACTCTCCTACACCTTAAGGACCTTGAGTAAAACCTTAAGGTCTTAAGTCGTAGGTCCTAAGCTTAGATCCTTACGCTTCAAGGTTTAGGTCCTAGCCCTATGATACCCACTAAGCCAACCCCTTAAGGTTTTACCCAATTCCCTTAAGGACTTCCTTAAGGAAATGCACTTGAACTCCCTAAGTCATAGGCCCTGAATGTCGCCAAGTTGGTAGCCGGAATCTATCCTGAGAATCGATTCTCAGAATTGAGTTCTTTGAAGTTCAAAGTTTGCACACATCTCGGAACTGATTCCAGAACTCGTTCTGAAATACGGGAATGCATTCTGAGAATTGATTCTGAGAACTACAGATTTGATCTTACTGATCGAGATACTGTAGTTCTGGAATAGTTTTATCAGAAGCTTACTGAACAGCCCGTCTACCTTGAACGGAAGATGGGGAGTGGTTTTTGCAGCCAGTTCACCCGATGATACCGAGCGAACGCAGCGCGTATGCAGTCGTGCGTCCTCACTTCATTCCTTTGTAGTGTTCCCGGCTTGACCAGGCCGTTCACTAAAGTAAGCAGGAAGCTCGTCACCTTTAGAACTCGATAGAAACTGTGACACAGGAGAGGAAGTCAGGCTCTTGATACTTCCTAGTTATTTATATCTTGAGATCAGTGACTGATCACCAGTCTCACTAGTAACTACTAGATTCACGCTTGAGCAATACATAAAGGGCGATAAGATATCATCGACCTGCACACGCCGTCGAGACAGATCGAAAACAGCGATGTATCCGAATAAAACCACAATTAGAGAGGAGCGTCCTCTGATGAGGTTCACTACACTTCATCAAGTCTTGAAGCAGAGTGTGCTCAGTAAACTGATTCTGCAGCTCAAGGTCAATTCTGGAATGGATCTTGGGACGTGAACCGATTCGAGTTCAGGAATTCGTCTATCTAACGACCCCTTTGCTAACAGCCCAGGGGCCTATTTCAAAAGTCTCGCTAAAGAAGCACTTCTTGAGGTATAAGAACCTCTTATAAGAAATTGTTCAAGAAGCACAGCCTGTTTCGAAAGATTTTCCTTCTTTAAGGCTGACTTCTTATACCTTAAGAAGCCTTATTGAGCTTCTCAAGCAATAAAATTCATCGAAAAATAGGTGTCCTGGATGGGAATCGAACCGGCGTTGGAAACCGCGTTAATTCATTGAGGCATTGAATTTCATTGAACTGGGAAAGAAGGTTTAAAATTGAAGGAGGAAGCAAGTTGAAGGTAGATATTGAATTATCGCTAAGTCGGAAGCGTAGCGAGGCGCGTCGCGACGTAGAAATTTCGGCTCGAAGGCCGACAATCCCCCCATAACCTCCTCTCGAGGAGGTTAAGCTTCTTAAGCTGCAAGGCTCGAGAAAGACCGCCTTTTGAAACAAGTTAAAGCTTCTTGAGAGGTTTATCGGGTGCTTTTTGCCTCATGAAGCGTTCTTAAAGGAGTGCTTCTTAGCTCGTAGGAAGCAGATGGATAAAGGAAGCCTTCTTTAGGTTATTGAGGCGGCCTTTTGAACCCGGATTAACAAAAATCCAGCCGTTTCGCGCTTAAGAACTTCAAGAAGTCCTCTTTAAGGAGACTTTTGAAATGGGCCCCAGATCATGACTTGCGTGCTCCTCGACGAACAGGTTTTCAGTTGCACGTGCGTGGTGCCCTTTGACGTCGCAATACATTGCCGCAGAGCTCTCGCAGGTTGGAAGACGCAGCATAAAGGTTCTCCCTAAGGCCCTCACCGCTGGCTTCCATCAGCGACATTGTTTTCCACAATTATGGAGCTCCTCATACGCGTAATTGATTCCCAAATTCTAGGGCCTGGAAAGCATGCACGCGGCTGACCTGAGTCTTATTCGCCAATTCGGTGTCTCCAGCACGATCCAAGTGCCTTAATGGTGTCCTGACTTACGGATGTGATAAGATCACATTCACTTATGATATCCAAGAGCCTCACAGTGATGTACTCGATGGCGGAAATAGCGACCTCGTAGGCCGAATGGACCCTTCGGTGGTTTGGAGGGCTTCGTCGGGTAGGTGACATCGAATCCACGTGTGCACGCGCGTCGTACGACAGAATTTCCTGATTTATCGACGGTCCGAGGAGTAGAGGCGAAAAGCCGAAGCGCTGGGCGGCCCTCCCTTAGATCAGCTGGGCAAGCCGAGATTAAGCTTGCCATGATAACGATCCCTAGTGGTCCATTAACTTTGGCTGAGGTGATTGCGAAGCCTACCTCGTCTTAGACAACAGTTGTCTACCTCTCGCCGGTTCCTGTTAGTAACGATGCGTGTGCGTGCCGGGTGTTCATTTGAACTACTGCATTTGTTCATCGTAACGAGATTATGCTGGTTGGTGCGGCTTATCGTCATGAGTGATGGTTGATGACCTCCCTAATGGTATAGTATTGTTATGCTGCCCAGCACCCGCCTAATGGTTGATACTGACAACTTGTTGCGCCCTACTTCCCACTAGGAAGTTCCTAGTCGGGGTGCAAGCCGCATCAAGCAATTGGCTATTGTAACTCCACGATGCCTTTCCGTATGAATGAGTTTGCTCCTGAAGTGATTGACACCCAGGGCCTGGGTCCAAGGCCAGGTCCTGGGCATACTATTGATCTGAACTTACTGGTTCAGGTCTGACAATCCATCGCCGGAGAGTATTCCTCGCGGCTGATTGTTGCTCCGAAAAGTTGAAATGTGGGATCCGATTGCCTAGCACGTGATCACCTATATTATGATTCCCATAAGATTCAGATTAGGCTTGCCGTGCCTTCGACAGCGTTCTCCCTATTATGATCATGAGCTCATACTGAGCGTGCATGTCATTCAGAATGGTCCTGTGTTTTCATGGGCGTTCTTGAAGCTGTAATCATCTGAGTTCAACTGATTCGTTTTACTGTGTACATAAGATACAGGAGAGTATCCTCTTCAGGTTTATTGCCAACTTATTCATGTTCACCCGTTTGGCCTTCTTCGCGAGTATTCTGAGCGTAGCTGCCAGCCAGAGAGACATTGTGAGTATCCAACAGAGGAGGTTACCTTTCCAGAATGGGAACCCACGCGATGTCTTCATCTCTCCTTCAGGTAGGGCCGCCACTGGGGACCACACTGATAGCAATAACTGCGACTCTCAGGCACGTTGAAGCATATTCAGACGGTCGAAATCCGAAATGCCGTGGGGCCCCGTTCACAATTCGATGAGATCGAGTCGATAATTGTGAAATCGGACGGCTCTGAACTTCTCGCCATCAACGATGATGCGTGAGTCTTCTACTGATCGGACGGTGGCTTGTTATGGTGGGCGCAAACGTTTGTGTTTCATTCATTGTCAGATTATTCTTCACCATGCGCCTGGAAAAGACTTTCGGTGATGAGTTTGATGTGTCCGAAGCAGTGTTATACCCGATGCGTGATCCTGACGGAGAGAACATACCGTTTTTAGGAGACTCCGATACCGATTTGGATGGTGAGTGATGACACAGTGCTACTAGCAGTCGTCATTTCTCTGATGATCGATATACAGTTTATGAATTTTCGAACAACTTGACACCCGAATTGTTAAATGCTTAGTCTGATCCCAGATAGTGCCCGCTACCGACTGGAGTATGCTTCAGGCAATCCTCATGGTTTAACCATCGACGGCGCTTATCCGGGTGAAGGAAGAGGAGAGCTGTTTGTTAGCTTTCAGACGAGACGGAGTTTGCTCAAGTAAGAGGCGGCCATTCGCTCATAGGCCGAAAGGCAAAAATGAGTGTGTTCGCGGCGAGCTTGCTGATGATTTTCAGGTACCCTGTCGGAGTCCGTTCACGTACGAGTGTTGAGATCGACATATCTGAGCTACTTGAGGAATGCGAGAACGGACCGCAAGCTATAACCAAAATGCGTAAGCGGGCAAGTGAATACCGCCTGATTCAGGCGGCTTGACCTGAGTGTCTCACTATAGGTCCAAATCGACTCCTCCCTGGATACCTCCTCATGATCTGCAATGATCCTACGAACAGCGATCCCAATGTCTACCCCGCCTTTGCATATGATGAGGGTGTTCCCACTCGTTTCTCGGTGGAGGTAGCCTGATTTCCCGTCTCGTATATCGACGACGCAGAATTAGGCTTCCCGTAGTGGATACCCGATGGACTACTTCCGCTTCTCGCGGCCGCGGGAATTATGATAATTCCCGAATAATTCAATTATTCGCTCGAGCTTTCTGTTCTCATTCAGTCTGATGGCGGCTTCTCGCCTGTCGACATGGCGGGGTTGAGTAATGGAGATGTCATGATACTCTTCAGAGGGTGAGTCGCTCGGTTTCTTCGCCGCACCAATGACCCACTTGCCTTTCGATTCAGGCCGGACAGCACGATGAGGATCGGCTTTGTCCCATCGAGAGACCTCATCCTGGCTATGCGTCGAGGCGGAAGAGTGGTACCAGAAATCATACTTGAAGCCGCTCAAAGCGACGGGTGCGTCAGCCGTAGGCCGCTGATGAGACTTCAACTGTTGACTTTAACGCCATATTTCTCGTTGTCCATGGTTGTGGTGCGCATCAACTTATGTCGCAATGGAAAGCTTATCTGTTAGGTTCAATATCGGCAGACAATCAGCATTGGCAATCCGCGAGGATCCAGACAATCGTGTATTCGTCTACACTACAAGTGAAAGCCGCTCCGGTGGGCGTCCAACCCTACTTACGGCTTTCGAGTGGATAGCATGAAGTCGCCTCCGTCGGTATCCTCATGAGCTCTTTAACTCTTCATTCATCTGCTATGAGCTTTGCGGTATCTGTGAAAGCGTTATGGTATTTTGTACTAGCCGTTCCTCAAAGGCCTAAACGAACATGCCCTGTAATGCACCGATTGAAGCAAGCTTTCAAGCAGAGTGTAGCTGTCCTACTCTCCTTCATCCTTCTCTCGTGTACGCACCCCACAGGTTGTCGTCTCTTATTTCATTGTTAGAACTCAGCGGTTTTCAACTCACCGTCGCTCTGGAAAAGCCAGACTACAGTGAAAGGTATGTGTTGCGTTCGGTCCAGTCGCTTCGCGGTCGTCGTCTCAAACGTCAATGCTCGATGCTAACTCCCTCATGGTTCCCAGGCTGAGTATCTCAGTCGAGTGACTGCTGTGCCCGAACTGATCGAGCAGCTGATACTCATAAGTTTGAGTCAATCGCAGTTTGGCTCAGACTTGAGCCAATGCAGCGCAGCGTGCGCTGTGATTCACGCTAGAGCTTCGGTACACTACCCCCGAGTCCCCGGCTGATGGCGCTTCGCTAGTGACGTAATATCTTGCCTTTTTCTTCGTTGTTGCAGGTATTGCCCGCGTAGGCTCACAGATTAGCACCTAGAATAGCCGCAATTGCGTGTTAGGCTCGTATCTGCAAGATTCGCACCGCTCGTATAGATAAGAACCGATAGAACCGTATAGAACTCGTATAGATAGAACCGTTCTCCATGGTGCTCGGGAGTTTTTGTTGCTCTTCGCTCGCTGAATGACGGTCGAGCGTGGCTGCAATGAAGATATTGAAAAAAGGTCACTGAAGGACATACTAGCATCCAATGGGTGAGGTCAATGCTTCCTGCATGGCACCCCATCGCCTGTGTTCTATGGTTCCTGATAAAGCGGTTTCGTTCCATTGGAGATTTCTATCAAACTGTGTGGCGATCATTGATTCGCGCTACGCGCACAGGGGTAGACTGTCGTATGGACCGTCAATAACTGTACCGCAATAGTATTGACCCGAGCTCAACCAGCACTTGAAACAATCAGCCTCGCGCAGCATGCAATGCCTGTCAATTCGATACGCACAGCGCAGTCGGCGTCCGCGAGGAGTGATGCCACAGACGTGAAAGCCTTGAAGAATGTGCCCTACAGACTTCGTCTTCTGTTCGACAGACCTGTAGTACACATAAGACAAAGTCTGTGGTGTACTTCTGTGTAGTGTCTTTGCCAGTGTTCTTCGAAAGGGCCACCGCGTCACCCTCAAATCAACCACAGAATCATATCGAGCTCTCCGCCGCGGAGACTCCGCGCATTAGAAAAGATTTTCTCCAGGTAGCTTCACTTGAGCGGTCACAGCCGGTTACTCACTCACCTTACCCTCACGCAGTGTCTATGACCGACCTCTTCGCGTTTATTGAGTGCCGCGAGCTGGAGCTCTTCTCCCACTCCAAAAGAAAGAGAACCCGATCACTCATATTGCAGTCAAAGAAATCATCTCTCAGAGGTGAAGAGTCGGACTCGGCCCACTAGGCGCCTCAGGCTTACCTCAAGTCTGAAGATATTCCCTACTATGCTTTTCTGAAGGTCGAAGAAGGTCTGAGACTCGACACTCCCTTGAAGGGAGTCCCTTCATTCAAGCCCTCGTAGGCTTTCGACAAGTTTGCCATCATTTTGGCGTGCTTGACTCCACTGTGTTCGGGTTGCTCTAATCTGGTCTATTGAACTGTTCAATACTATTGCGCTACAAACACCAATTCGGACAAGAGTCCCGAGCGGGAGTTGAGCCTCTGCAGCAGAGGCTCTGCGTACAAACCAATGATTAAAGTCCGTACACATCTGTCTACTCTCCTGTCGTCCCATTATCCGCCTCTACAGTAGCAACGATGTTCGTATTCTCACGGGGTGTTCGCGCTGAGACTTTGACCGTGTTCTTCTCTTTCTGTTAGATTCGACGGAAGAAGCAGTGAAGGGACGTTGAGTAATGTGTGCAGCTTAGAGCTCATGTTCGAGGCACCGCTCTCAATGATGCTTTTCGTGAACCATTTCCCAAGACTACAGAAACTGTGGCTGGTGAGGTGGGATATTTATTGGGGTCGGGAAATCAGTTGCTAATCGGCTGTATAGCTTCGGTATCGTTCGACTTCACAGCTGTCTGTGAAGCAACATATATTTATAAATGAGGTAACTATGCCGCATCCAATAATGAGGCTACTATGCAGCATATTCGTGAGCTCATCGTCGATGAGCCATCTCAGATACACACGCCGTTAAATGCTTTGCTAGACTGCGAAGCACACATGCATCACTTGGAAGAGCTGCACTTGGACCATAATGGCGCCGTGTCTCTCAACGGAATGGCCCGGTGAGATCATTGTACTTCTTCGGCTCAAAGTCCTGCGCCATGTGAGAAATGAGGAAATCTTCCACCTCCGGTTGCGCCCCTTCGCCCGAACCGCCCATGTTTCTAGACTGTGCGGCTCGAAGCTGAAGAAACTCCACGTTAACAACAACAATGTCGAGTCCTTAGACTTCGGTGGTGAGATGATCTCTCTCGAGGAGCTCTCCGCCGCAGGGAACGTTATAGCGACTCTAACAAGTGAGGTGCCCTCGCAGCGCACTCACGATGGTCTCCTGGCGTTCCAGCACTGGAAGAGCAATGTCCAGCACTCGTGAGAGCGAACCTCGCTCGAAACCGCATTACTGATAAGTCCCTGAAGGAGCTGACTTCCTCGTTGGCGCCTCCATCGAGACAATCCAAAGGTTGCCTCCAGTGCTTAACAGAGCTTAGCATAGCGGCCAATGAAGAAGTCCGAGAAATAGGAACAGTACGGCTCAGCGTGAAGCTTGTACTCTAGGACATCTTTTGAGCTCAGATTCTCCGTCTGGTTTCAAGACTACCGTCGCTCACAGCCTTGGACCTCGCAGATCCGGACTGGGGCCCTCCGTGCCCGGTAGCAAATAGGGCGAATTTCGCAGTGGCCGTGGTTGCTGAGTTCCCTAGTGAGCCGACTTTAGACAGGAAAATGCCTATGATAGCGCCGCGTGTCAGGACTGCGAGTGCTTAATCGATCTTTGTTGTCGGAGGAGTTCAAGGTCAGCTCGAGGGCTCAAGCCGAACACGCTACTATGTAAGAATGAAAGCGATGAGTGCTCCCGTTCGAAGAGAGGCTGGGAATCCCAGCCTGAGATCTTCGCGTTCAGGTTCTACGATATGAGGCGCCGTAAACTTGTCTGGGAGAGGAATCAGCTCGCTGAGAGAGTCGCGGAAGAGATGCTGCGCCCCTTGAAGCGACTGGTGACCGGGAGGGACATCGTGCTTTTCGCAGCTGAGTTACTCAGCCTGACGCGGAGTAAACCTCGAGGCTATTCCACTCGCCGTAATCGGCAAGTCCGGCATCTCGTTGGTCCTGCAGATTGTTAGTCCTTATAGTTACAACTTGATATAGACCTTGTGTGAGAGCCTTCCACAAGGCGAAGGAAGATCCTCTCACTGAAAGGATCTTCCTCCTCCTTCGCTTGCCTTTGTATTGTTGCGAGTCGCAACTTGCGACGGTTCGCTCCGCTCAAGCTATGTACTTGCGAGCACTAAGCTTGGATTTACTCCGGAATTGGTAGACTTTTTTGAGTTCCCTGAGAGTTCGCCGTTCGAACCTTCTTGGCTCGAGGTTCGCTCTTTCTACGCTACAACTATTACCTTCAAGCTCACCCACGGTTTGTGTCGCGCAACTAGTTCGCCTTGTGCGGCGACGCTTGTTGGTTTTTTATTTTTCCTTATCACGGTATTCTCAGTTTGAAAGTATGGCAATACGGCGGTCGATCAGATACACCGCGGAATACGCTCAGCCACTCATCCGCATTCTGCCGGTGACTCGGTTGTTGCAAACGAACGGTCCACCATCGTGTCGAAGATGGTAAGCTATGCCGACTGGTTGGCCTTACTTCACTACCCACTCATTAGAAACGGGCCGAAGATCTTGTTGATGCCTGCTGGGTGCACACGCTGGACACGATTGATTCATCTCTCAAGAGATCTCTTGAGAGAGTGCATACCGAACAGGCAAGAGTGGTCGTCTCGGCGTATCTCGTCGTGTCGGCTTGTCGTACACCGAGTCACCACCGGCGACCTACCCGATGCTGGGCCAGCATTGCTAGCTTCTACCAACCGATCGATCCTTACTCAAAGAATTTGCGTGATTGCTATGGTAGCAATGATACCATTTCGTCCGCAATGGTGGGATAATGACTTGCCTAGGTGACCTTCTGCAACATCACCTGTCGACCCCTCGACCTTCACGCCGGAATTCCTCCGCCGGGTATTACACAGTTCATCAGGGATACCTCACCAACGCCGCAGGAGTTGGGTAGCTTATTTCGATTCGATCGTTCTTCAACATCGACAACCTCGACCACCTGAGACAGGCGATCTCATCCACGATATTTACGGCGAAGAGCTAAATCTTCATCAGTATTGGACCGGCAGCCAGGTCGTCATCCGGTCTTTCCTAGAAGTTGAAGACACGTATGCTACGGAGCGCTTCAATGCCGTGAGTGGACATTTCTATGGACCAATGCACGCTCTCTCTCAAACCTGACAGCGTCTCCTCACACCTCTCTCGCTCACACCTGGGCAATACCGCCTTGGTGCTACACAAAGAGCGGTAATCTCTGTACTTCTCAGACCTGTACGCGGCACCTGGACGAGTTGGTGCGTCAATCCTCAGCAAGGCGAGGTAGGAGTTGCCATCGAAACATTGAGTCTCTTGCAATCGAAGAAGGCGGTATTCTGCCGTCTCATTAATAGAAAGAGAAATTCAGTCACCTGCGCGTGACATCGACCTTCGATCGATCACTAAACGGAACTTACCAGCACAGAGTTCCGAGTGCCCCTCTCAGATGTGACGCGCTCCGTTGTGCCAACGCCGACGATTCTGCGTAACACCACGCCGTCCAATGAGGACCTAGAGTTTGTCTATTTGGTCGATGGAAAACCAACTAAGTGTTTACTGGATGCAACAAGGCCTCGTTTGGGGGATACCTTGTCAGCTGATGTGGGGCGCCTCTACGTACGCATGATCACCGAGGAGTGGACAAAGGCACAGTAGCTCTCATGGGCGGGTCGCCTCGTGAACTCGCTTCTACTCCACTGCAGCTCCTGGAGCTCTACGCTTCCCTTGGGCTCTGTTGTCATCGGGAGACGTTTCATCCAGCGCGAGGAGGTGCTAAGTGAAGCTGCAATCGACGTGAGCGCAACTCTGAATCAGAATCTCTGATTGAGCGTCTAGAGCTCCTCGCTTCAGGACACGCTGGTTCTGCCAGTGGCGGAAGTAGAAATCGCGTTAGAGCTAACCAGGTAGAATCATCCAGCCGCTTGACGACGTTCACGACAGGAATCTTGTCCATCGCAGAGGGTCTAGGACCCACCGTGAAGAGAATCCTGCGGCACAGGACAACCCAGTCTTGGCGGACTGCCGAGCCCTGTCTGCTTCTCTCCGTCGGGAGATCGAGAGCATCGGGGAGACGTCCCAGGGTGAGGGGCCCACATGATGAGGGTCTCATCCCTCTTCGGCTGGCTAGAAGTCTCTGCCTCTTCAGGAGTCGCTGACGACCAGTCGACTGTTAAGTCAACTCCCTGCACTCCAGACGTCACGGGTGTTTTGCGTCTCTCTGGGCTCAATCTTGATGATATCACCGTAAGTATCGGAGGCTCAGACAAACCGGCGCTCCTCAGTGGTATATTCGTCGACGAGGCTCCCGTTCCACCCCTCGAGCCACTTCCCTACCGCGAGTGTCAGTTTCTATCATCTTATTCCGAGGAGGAGCTCTCTGGCTTGGATGTTTCATACAATAACCTTGAGAGTCTCGACTGGCTCTCAACGCCGATCACCAGCGGCCCGAAGGTCCATGAGTAACGACGTGATAAGGCATCGGTCAGACTCCCATCTCTCCTGTCTCAGTATACGGTTCCTCGATCTATCTCACAATAGGCTGCTGGCCATCACACAAGGCCAACTGGCGAGACTGAACAACCTCGACACTCTCAACGTCTCATTCAACTCTCTAATTGACTTAGAGGGGCTACTTGGCGTCCTCGCGCTTGATGTTGGTGGTACTTTGCGATCTCTCGGGCTTCGGGGCAACCTCTGGTCTCCGCGGGGAGTGCAGAGACAGGCAAGATTCTTCTTCCGCCCTCCCAGCTACCATAGAGGTTCATTACAGGTGAAACGATACTTACCTCAGCTTGTATTACTGGACGGAGATGACGTTCTGGCCGACTGCGGCAGGGACGCTTCGCCGACAAGAGTGTGACTCCGTTGTGCGCGTTGATGTGGAGGTCGAGAGCTTCAGATTCTCGCCGAAGACGCTGTTTCTATGGCGAGTATGCGAGATGCCGGTCTTGCCCTAGGGGGCACATTCACGTCTGACATGGGGTGAGCTACTTGGGGGACCGCCCCGGATATCATCCGGCTACACTTGAAATTACCAGGGAGTACCTACCGTTCGAGAAGACGGACGCTTGACGCTAGCAAGGAACGCTCCGCGACTCTGAGCCCGAGCTGTGAAACACTGAGTTGTAGGTATGGCTTATATTCGGATGACGAAGGGCAAGGCCAAGGAAGAGCAGCCATCATCGTGGAATCTGAACCGGATATGGTTGGAGCGCAGCTCATCAGGAGACTCGGCAAGAAGCTAGCGGTACGGTAGCATCTCTAGAGTATGCTTGTCTGCACTATCACCATTCACGCCTACCAGTTCAACTTCGTGTGTTCGACAGTCGAGCATCGGCTGAAGAGTACCTGTTAAGTCGGTCCAATCAGCAGTGGTATCAATAGTAGATAAGGTGTTGGAGTCCAACGCTCTGCTCCTCCTCAGCAAACTCCGTGCGGGCGCATTCGTATACTCAAGCTGCAATCCTGCGGCCTTGGTGGGCACTGTGAAGCATTCGTCGGCCAGTTCTCAGAGCACCTCCACTCTCTTGAAGAGCTCTCACTAGCCAGAAACTATATCGCGGAGCTCGACGGTAACACGACCGTGTCTCGAACAGTTCAATTTGAACTGTAGCTTCGAGTCGCCGCAGGTTTGAGCAAGCTGCTTTCTGCCTGCCCCATCCGGCTCTTGGACGTCTCGCAGAATATCATTCGAGGTTTACAGACATCAGGGTTCTCTGAGGGGCCATGTGGGAAGGGAATCCAGGTGGAGCGAAGTCCGGTTCTCTGACATCCGGTTCTCTGACTTTTTTGGAAGAGGTCCTGGACGTGAGCTTCAACCGTCTCGACTCACTGGAGGTCATTTCGAAGATGATCACTCTGCGGGCTCTGTGAGGCAGAGAAGACATGCTGCTTGTGGATTGTTGAGGGCTTGTGAACAGTTACGCTGCCGGCAATCAGTTGACAGAACTGCGCTCGACCCTAGCTCTGCGGAACCTCCTTCATTTCGCAGTCCTCGACGTTGCAGGCAACCCGATGATGACAGACGAGCATAGTGAAGAGTGAACTCCTGCTCCTCTACGCATACTATAGCCTCTCCTTGTACGCAGATTCATATTGTTCCACTTGAGATGCTGGATGTCTGAGAGGAAGGAAACAGCGGAGGTTACGAGTGCTGCAACCAGCGGTTTGCAAGTGAGAATGGCGTGGGGACACGCAGAGAAATTGTCGGATATTCTGTTCGAGAATATCCGCTAAGAGTCACAATAATTTGTCGGGGAGACGAAAACCGGGATATGTGGAGCGAAATTCAACAGTCCTGCTAGCCGGTAACCAATGACCGGATAGATACTGAAGACTCTCCTGTGGAGAAGTCAATCTTAAGTTGAGATTCTCAACTCGTCAGCAGTATAATGGTGAATCACTCGCATGGCGAGTGGTCGCCGATACGGCAAAGCGAGCCCTCCCAGGGAGGAGGGCCTCCCTGGTCGGCTCCAATCATCCTAACCGATACCCGTGGCAATGGAAGAAGGAAGGTAACCCCAATAGATACTGAACGGGAAGATCATCTCACCGGCGATGCTCCGCCGGGCTCGAGCTCGGTTTCATGGTATACTCACAGTGGAGGTGTTAGAAGAACGGTGAGCCTGTGATCAGTGCTCCGCTCCGCCGCAGCGCTGGAGATTCTCAAAGAATCTTCAGCACTGTGTGCAAACATCTTGGTGTTTTGCAGGTTGCTCGCTCGTCCTCTACTCGGATGGAACATAGAAGTCCTGAAACTGGAAGATTTGAAGCTTCGCAACCTCGGCGAGCAGCTTCTCTCGGAAAGCTCCTTCCCGAATCTCAAGTCCGACACCATCGTCTTGACATCAAAATCTGTCCCGTCGGAACAGTCCTGATTTGCCGGCTTCAGAGAACTCCATTTGAATAACAACCGCTTGCACCACCTCGGTGGGCTGGGCTTCCTCCCGAGGCTCCTTGTGCTCACGCTCAACAACAATCGACTGGACCTCGCATCCGAAGTCCTGTCTGGTGGGATGTGACCGCCGCTCAAAATAATGGCTCCTCTTGGGAAGAGCTCGCAGGTCTTCGTGATGCAGCCTCAGTCGACCCGGGCCGAATGAAGGTTTATAACAGATTTCTGTCCTTGCAAGTGAGTTGGGAACCTGGTCCTCCATCTATCCGGGGCTTCCTCGAAGTGCCTGTCTATTTCCATCTACTGTAGATGATATCCGAAAGTCAGCTTCTAAGTTCGCCGCCTCGAGTTGGGTCCCTCAGCAGCTGCTTCAGAAGCCGAAGCGACACGAATGATGTTGGTCGTGATCTCTCAGGTCCTAGGAGCTAGGGTTCAATAAGATCACTGACCTCTCCACGCTGCAAGCCACGTTCCCTTGCGGAGAAACTCTGAAGATCCTTCATCTACAAGGAAACGAACTAACGGAAATAGAACCGAGTGCGGCTCCTAGACGGGAGACCTGATCGACCGTCCAGTCACTTTCAGACACTTCTCTCTGCCAATATGCTGAGCTGTGTGAGCTCGTTTTGGACCATGCGAAGCTGCGCCACGTTCGATCGTATGCGCGGGAAATCACTTCAGTAAGCAGAGAACATATTTCGAATCTTCTGCGCATCTTGCCGCGAATGCGTTCGCAGCTGTCCACTGCCATCATTGAGATGAGAGCCAAGCGAGAGATGGCTGCATTCCGGAGGACGCAGGGAGTTCTCCCGCGTCACCTTCTGGTATGGATATTCGCTGGTGTGTGCCTCAGCGCTGTTCTGGTCACAGGAGGTTACGATGAAAAGTCCCCTCTTGACTCCGTTGAGGACCATCAACCTGGCGGGGCCCACCGGCCTGTCAGTGAATTTGCGAGAGATCCACTTAGAACACAACAACCTACACGACTTAGCTTTCGTCGGGGACCTTCCGAAGTTGACGTAAGTTTCGCTTGTTCCGCAGCTACTGTAGAGCTCCCCTCGTTCCCTCAGAGGCCTCTTCGTCGCGTCGAATCGGATATCGCAGATTATGGAAGTTGAACGGCTGGCACTCAATCGTCTTCAGAAACTTCGCCGGCTTGACCTATCAGCGAACCCCGTTTGCAGAACTCCTTTGTGAGTCGGGGGATTTCTCGCGCAAAAACAGCCTTGGCTACTGTCTGGTGGGTCACGGGAGCAACTAGTAGTTGCCAACTACTACAGTCAGCTACGCATAGTATGCGTCGCATACACTGTCTGGCCGCCAGACTCTGGCGCGTGATGATGGTAGGTACCGGCTGACTGTCATTCAAGCTCTACCAAACCTTCGGGCTCTCGATCGCGTGGTGATCAGTTTTGGAGAGCGGCAGAAAGCGGACTCCCTCGCCGTCACGAGAGTGATGAATAGGCTAGGTAAGGCTTATTGGTTGCCGAATCTTGGGAGATATCGCCCGATCAGGATCGCTTATGATAGATGATGAGGACAGTTCGCTGCCGACGAACGCCTCTGCTTCAACCGGTCTGTCTGTGAGGACTCTTGGCTTCGATAACTCTTACAACAACTAGCATGGATTCCGCTGCATGGCGCCTGTGGGTGCATTTCGGATCGCTCGGGGTTCTTGCGTAGGGAGTAGGGAGGCAAGCATAAAATTAAGGTTCTTTGAATTAATAATATGACATAATATGTCACGCAGCGTGCCTCACGCTTTGCAAGCTGGGTGATTTCTGGTACATCCGCAGGGAAATCGATCCGGGATGCGCCCAGATCTCAGTGACAGTTTGGCGAGGATTGAGAAGGATGATGTGATCCTCTACGACGCAAGCAGGCTGCTCGGATCAGCGCTTCCAGTCAGGAAAGCCCGCAGCTTATTCACAATGGGACGAGTCAAACCTTTGGCTGTGGCAAGGACGATAAAGCTAGAAACTTAGCGGTGAAGCAGCATCAAGCTTAGAATCATCAAAGGCCACGCCACCACGGGCCCGGCCCACGAGTCGGGCTGTGGGTCGGGGCGCCCGACCTACCTGCTATCATCAGCCGTGCAGCCCCACCGTCGTACTCTCGTACCTGTATCACTGATGATAGTAATACGCGTACCTGATATACTGTATCAGTGAAGAGCAACGCAGAGATAGATCGCGCCGAGCCTTCCCATCTCAGATGGCGTCGGAGCCCATGACAAGGTTTACGGAAGGCAGATAAGGCAGATGGCGGAAGGCAGATGGCGCGAACCTTGCGGGATCCAGAAGGCTCTCGGCGTAGTTCGGTCACGTGTCACCGCGTGACCCATAGCACGCACGCACGCACGGTGGTACCAAAATTCAAAGTGCCCCGAGAGAAAAAGCCATTGAAGGGCATCACTTCAAATGTCTACCCTCAAAATGTTAGACTCTAGTTCGAGCCCTGTGATGAGAACTTTTCCAGCGGACGAAAACTGCTTCAGAGGTCACAGTGGAGCATACGTGGAGCACAAGGCCAGAGGGAGCTTGTGAGATGGATCTTGTGAAAGAGCTATTGCCTAGACTATTCTGCACGCATAAACATAGACGGAGCGTTACAAGGTATGACGTGCCCATACGTGTCACCATACACAGTGGTTACACATACGCTCTGGTGCGCTCATACGTGTCACCATAAGTTGCACAGTAGCTACACATACGCTCTGGTCACCAGATCTACCAGATCAGAATATCCTCCATGCTGGAGGAGTAGAGCAAGAAACAGAGGAAGAGGCGTTTTGGAAGACAAAAAAGTCAAGTTGACTTAGTCAACTGCAACCCCAGGTCCCCACGACATCAGTCCTGTGTACCCTATACCGATGAACATGCACTGAGCGCATCCCATATTGCGCGCCACGAAATTGAGGTTGGATATTTTTAAGTTGGATTTTAATCTTTAATTTGAGGTTCGAGTTATTTTAAATATCTCCCCAGGATCCTGTCACACTAATTCGAACTTGCGTTTTTTCAAATTTTTCGAAAACGAAGTGGCATTTTTTTAATTCGATCTTGAAATTCCATTTTAAAATAAAGCGTTTTAAAATGAAGTCTGCCTATTTTAAATTTCGAAAAGAGTATTTAAATTGAGGTCTCATCCTTTTAACTTGAGGTGAAAATGGTGTAGACTCTCATCAGTGTGGCTGGTCTTTGGGCTTCTTGCCGGGTGGTTAACTTATCACTGATAAGTTATCAGTTTTGTACTTAACAACACAAAACCTCGAAGCCACCGGAAAAGTATCCATCAACGCCATGTCGTGACCATGCTAGTCGCAGCTACTGTTGTCGGAGGCCATAGTCCTCACCGGCAGCCGAGTTGAAGTAGAAGTCTCAGCTGGTAGAGTGCTATCCTCATCATTGAGTACCGATGATCCCGACGCTCGTAAGTCGTCAGGTGTCGAGCGGGACTAAGCCTCACCCAGTCTGTTCATGACGCTCGTAGCGGCGAGGGAGTCCATCTTCTGCCGCTCCTCGGGACTAACAACAACGCGATCGCGCTTCCGAAGATTCGGCAAAGCTTGGAGGCCGGTGACCCGAACCCCGAGGGAAAATTCCATACCTCTTTCAAAGCCGATGGTAAGCTTCACTTCTGCATATTCTACCAAACGCGGAAGTCAGGTTGGCTCAGAGCTCGACTCCACATGAATCACTCCAGGGGCGGTAAAAGATGCCGTTTATTGCAATGTTGTTGCGGGGCCGATGTATAGTGATCTCACGGAGGGAGTTAAGGCGCACGATATCGTTATGGCTAAGTTAAAGAACTTTCAAATGATGGACTCGCGTTTCCCAGTCTATACCGTTCAAGCATGTGTGGATCTGAGCGCAGCTGACCTAACCGTGTTGTCCTTCTAGAAAATGGATAAGCGAGCGTCTTGGGCCATCTCTCGCGCTCACGGAAACTATTGGATTGATGATATGTGCCAAGATAGTGCACGGTGAACCTCGCCCCTTGACAGCCTCACATTTCGTAGTCTCGAGAAAAATTCACGGAAATCTAACGGAAGCTTCTCTTGTTCTTCACTCGTGTTCTACTCCAAGCTCACAACAAGAAATCGCCAGTCATGGCGAATTGATGGAGCCTCAGGAAGGCGAACGTTATACCTCTTGGCTATCGAAGTTGCGTGAACACTCGAAGGCAGAAATGATAAGGTAGAACGATAATGAAGCCGACCTTTACTCGCGCGGTCGGCGTATTCACACCATTATATCTAGCCCGAGCTTGAACTGTTTGTCGGTACGGCCACCGAAACATGGAAGGATTGTCTCGTTAGGTAACCGGTAACCTTCGGATGCCTCATGTCGAGCATCAGTACGAGCAACCCGAAAGTTTTTGGAGAGCAGGAAGCGAAGCGGAGTGCTAGGAGGTGCAAGTCGAGGATACAGCGCGCGCCCCGATGATGATGTTATACTCTGATGGATAGGCAGCAGTAGAGCAGTTCCCTCGGCAGTTCGCGTTGATTGATTTGATCGGTTTTTTAATGGAGCAGCAGCAGCCACAGCGCAGATCTCCGACCTCACTCATCGAACGCTTCGAAGCCGCGAAAGTTGACATCGAGCCCCTACGAAGAAGCTTGGGGGTAGATGATGCTACATGGGTTGGGTTTACCGTCACCATGGGCGGTGAGCCGGGATCGCTCAAGACGGTCGGAGATGTTGCCTTCCTGAACGACGCCGATGTTACTGTAGCTCTGAACGGTGTGGCTACTGCGCTGGCCAGGGGCAGAGTGGGAGTCCTCTACGATGCATGCAGAGAGCAATGCGGGCTAGCTCAGGCCATGGCGAACACCGCCGCAGCCGTGGTGAATGAGGCTGCGTCGGGCGGCGAGCCCGCTGGGAAGAAAGCCAAAATGGCCGTTTTCGTCGACTCCGTGGACGATACCCAGTACGAGTTGCTCCCTCCTCTGGACTACAATGATATGGTGGAGAAGACCAAAAGTGTGTTTGGCGATATCAGCGACGATCAGTTACCAAGCTTGGAGCAGCTGTCAGGACTCCAAGCCAAACTCAATGAGGGCGGCTTACCGTTCGCCGACTTCTCAGTCTGGGCGCCGCGCCAGAGGTTCCGATTGAAGGAAATGAAACTGACGAGGTGGACGTTTGACCAAGATGGACAGGCTGTCCGAGTGGGCGCTCCGTCGGTTCCCACATACCGCGAGTGGCGGAAGTCATTCGTCATCTATAAGTACGCTCTCATAATGCTCGGGGCGGCATCCCTGGCAGACATGGAAGCATATATGATGCAGATTGAGCACCTCTACTCTACGTATGGGGACGAATACTGGAGTTTTTTGGTTGAGGCCGACGAACTCCTACGTTCTAGCCGTCTTGTACGGTACGTATCAGGCAGGTTGGATGTTGCAAGATGGGGCCATGCATTCCGAGCGGCGGCGGCAGATTACTCATTCTGGAATTCCCAGATGGACCGGCGAGTCATCAAGGTGGAGCGCGAGCGGGCAAGTGGCTCGGCAACCACAGGAGCCAAGGCCCCACTTAATGAGCAGGCTGGTAAGAGGCTGCGCGACGAGGCTTCGGGTAAGCCACCGTCGGCGAACGATAAGCGGCGTGAGATCTGTTTCGCTTATCAAGGAGGACGTGAGGGCCATACGGGTGCGGTGTGCCCCCAGGGGCGGCGTCATGTATGCTTAGCGTGCAAAAAGCCGCACGATCTTCCGAGAGGCAACAGAGAATGTCCGTCTCGGGACCGGTCCAAGCGGTCTGGTGAGCCCGTGGTCGGAGGCCGCGGGGGTGGTGAGAGGCGAAACTGACTAGATAGCTTGACGGACGGCTCTGCTCAACCTGCCCGTTCATCTGCCGGTTGCAATAATGAAGCGGTGTCTGATTACGACGGTAGTCGAGATTCACCGCTGACGGTCCGCAACCATTTTAATGAAGATCAAGGTTGGTTGGGTGGCTTACGGAGAACTGTTCTTTCATCTGAGTTTCTGAAGGAGGGCAGAGAGAGTTTCCGCCGGCTAAGAGAGGTATTAGAGTCTATTGTACTTCCGAGACTGGATGGCCTGTCCGACGTGGGGAGGCAACCACTTCCAGAGGACATGGTCAACGAGGCCAGGCAATCAGTAATAGAGTTCTGTGGGGGATCTCCTGATGCGGCCAAGCCGTCCAATCCGCACTCGCCTCTGAGAGGGGGATTGTGGGCCCTGCTGATATCGCTTGCAGGAGATTGGGATACTGAAATCCCGAAGTGGTTATCAGAGCAGGGGGCACCGATTGGCGTTACTCAGACTATAAGGCCGTGCGGGGTCTTTCCCCTAACTGAGGACTGCCCTCAGCACGATCTCAGTCCGGAGTCCATTTGTCTTTGGGAACGCATCGACGGTACTCCTGGCGTGGCAGCGTCAGCGGACCCCGAGTTCGCCAACTATCCATCAGCTGAGCAGCGACCGGATATCACTATGGCCTTACTACAGTCTGAAGCAGACGAAGGATTTTGCGAGTTTTATCGGTCGCGCGAAGAGTTGGTGGCATCGTTGGGTTCGGAGAAGTTCCTCGTGAGTCGCCTTGCTCTGGCTCCGAAGCCGAACGGTAAATGGCGTCTGATTTGCGACGCCACTGCCAGCGGGCTGAATGATGCTGTGGTAACCTCAGAGAAGGTCATTCTCCCAAGACCCAGCGATCTGGTCAGTGACATCTTGGATCTTGGTCAGCTCGATGGCAACTTCGAGTCCCTCGAATTCCTTTCGGTGGACTTCCGCTCTGCATTTAAATTGATAGCGGTGAATGAATCGGAACGGTTCTGTCAGATATGCCGCTTTGGGGGGTTCTACATAAAATTTAATGTGTTAATGTTTGGTACCCGTAGCAGCCCGCTGGTGTTCTGCAGGGTGTCAAGCTGTGCCTGTCGTCTAGCCCAGCTGCTCTATGATAGCTCGCAGATGAGGATTTCCTGTTACGTTGACGACCCGGCCATCATCGCCAGGGGCAGGTCTCCGCGGGTACGCAAGCTGCGGATGGTAACGGTGCTGTTGCTCTGGGCATTACTGGGAATCCCTCTTTCGGTGGAAAAGGGTCAGAGAGGGCGCTGCATGAAATGGATCGGGCTGACCTTCACCCTAGCAGCCCAGGAGATGTCTGTATCTGTGCCGCGAGAGAAGATTATTGCTATGTATGAGTTGGCGTCGGAGCTGCTGGAGTCCCCCAAGAAGGGGTGTTGCAAGGCCCTGAGAAAGTTGTGTGGGAAAACCTCATGGGCGGGGAACGTCGTACCATACCTGCACGCCTTCCTAGCTCCCCTCTGGCAGCTCTCCGCCTTCGCACACAAGCACGGTAAATCACACGTCTCGCTGCAGAAGGCACTTAATGATCTACAGTGGCTTGGCTGGTTCTTTCGCTCGGCGATGGATCGATGCACGGTGGCGGTCGACCACTGCCTAACTAGAAGGTACCGGTTATCATGCAGACTACCCCCTCGTGTATGCATTGTGGTGGATGCATCGACGGTCGGAATAGGCGGAGCCCTGATGTGGGGATCTTCCCACGAGAAGGCGACACCGGTGTCTTACTTCGCCGACGCCGTGTCGGACCACGACGTTGAGCTACTAGGTGCTGGGCGTGGTTCATGTAGCTCCCAGTCTTGCTTCGAACTGCTGGCGATTGTCGTTGCCCTTAAACTGTGGTCCTCACGGCTCTACGACTGCAGCCGAGTGGTGGTCGAGTCAGACTCATTGGTCGCCCTCAGCGTGATGATCCGCCAGCGGTCGTCCTCCCTGGTTCTCCGGCGGCTGGTAGAGAAGGTCGCTATGATGATGGCATTGGACCTGCGGTTGCTGGAAGTGCGCTACCGTCATATGAGAGGTTCGTCCAATGTTATTGCCGACGCGCTTAGTCGGCTAGGCGAAGGAAAGAGTGTCCCGCAATGCCTTCGTAACATCCCGAGGATGACCTGTCCGACCCGAGATGAGGCGTTTGGGGCTAGTCGTAGATAGTATGATGATGCGTGTACGCTGTTCTGCTGTCGTCTAGTGCGCTTACTCCGGCTTCGGGGGGGTCTCGCTGTGACTAACCCCGGCCACTTATTGATGCCGTCAATAGTTACTGCCCGTAGTCTCCTCTGTGTCCCCATTGCTGTTGGCGGGAGTCAGAGTATTGGATGCGACGTTTCTCATTCTCCCTGCGTCGCGTAGTGACCAGGAGTGCTAACTCGCCTGTGGGGCGTGTGCTGTAGCGTGCAACGTGGACGTGCCCGTTGCCTTCAGCTAGCCGAGTCGGTCAACTGGGTCACGTAGTGGACCTGTAGCGCCGCCTCGTTGCGTGGCATTGAGATGTAGTCTCTACCGAGGCATGCACCCGAGGCGGAAGTCGATTCTCGTCTCTTGCGGCGTAACGTCGTTTGGGCGGGCTAGGCAAGATCCGGATTAATCGGTCGCAGTCGGCTGAATGGCTCGGGTGTGGTGCGAATGACGCAGCAGCCGCTCTCTGTCCAGGAATAATTTGGCCCCTGAATTGCCGTCAATGACCCCTACGCGACAGCTGGGAGCCCCGAGGCCGAAGCGAGGTAGTATAAAGGAAGTTAGGCGACTCATTCAGCCGGGCAACGAAGAAGGTAGGCGCCGAGCAAAGCAGGAGCTGGAGGCTGGCATGTTCGCTCACTCCACATGGCGCTCGAAGTGCTCAAGGGTGAAACTGTGGGTGGAGATATGCCAGTCACAAGGCGTGGAGCCATTCCCAATCAACTGCAAGTCTATAGAATTGGTGGGGTCGATACTCAAGGCTGCAGGATACAGGAGCGGGGCCGACTATCTATCAGCGGCGTGCTCGGAAAATTCGCTGCAAGGACACACCCTAGGTCAAGCGGAGAGAGAATGCTTGACGAGGGTGAAGCGGTCGTTATTGCGTGGCCTGGGAGCCCCAAAACGGGCAAGGACAGTATCGCCTGGCGAGCTGGAGGCCATCTACCGCAATGCCCGTGGTGCGCAGGAGCAGCGTCGAGCAAATGCCTATATACTTGGGTCGTGGTTTCTGCTGCGAGGCGATGAGCTCTGCAAGTTACAGCTGAAAGACGTTATGGTTGACTCCGCAGTAGGAAGAGTTGTGGTGAGGCTGCGGTCTAGTAAAACAGACCCCCAATGCATTGGGGTGTCTCGCGAACATGGCTGTTCATGCGGCGCTACCATAGGAAGGATGGGCAGGGATCTGTGTCCCGTACGAGCCGCCGAGAGTTTGAAGGGGATGCGGCGCGCCGAAAGTGCCTCTGCCGACGACAACCTTCTGGTAGATTCTCTCGGCCAGCCACTGGACAAATCGGTGTTGAGGCGACAGCTAAAGAAGGACATCGAGAATGCGGGAGCTCGGACCCCCGATGGGTTCTCGCTGCATAGCCTGCGACGCGGAGGATGCCAAATGTTGGCCCGATCGGGGCTTGACCACAACCAGATACGAGCATTCGGCCGGTGGTCCAAGGATTCTAAGTGCGTGGACATATACATCGAGGAAGCGCTATTGGTGATGAGTCCGCTATTCGCTGAGGTGGTCGTGAGAGCGGAGACACAGCTGGTCGAGTTGTGCGGAGACCAATACCGAATGAGATCGGAGGTTCCGAGCCGGGTGGGCCAAGCAGATCCAGCTGTGATCCCGGTTAGCCGACAAGAGCCAAGCTCGGTATCGGAGGTAATAGATCCGGACTCCGTAATACTGGAAGACGTAACGGAATCCTCGATAGCGAGGGGAAGTTGGCTTCGTAGGGAGCGGGAGCTGGGGAAGTCTATCGTGCACGACGGCCAACGCAGGTGGCTACGGCGGAATTGATGCGGCATCCAGGAATTGCCAGCCAACTCGGCTTAGTAGAGTGGGGGAGAAGGGTCTGTACTCCAACGTCTACAGAGCGGCCTACCGGCTGATCTAACGGCTGTTCTACTGACGGATACTCGACTAGTATTAGCTGCAGAGGATAGAGCTTAGTATTAGCATGTCGCCATTCAGGGCCAGAATGACCGTGACTATGGAATGGGAGGATTGTGGATCTGCCCAGGGCGTGGATGTGCCACCAGCTGGGTGGCTAACACATGATGGTCCACATCCCGAGCGATCCTACTGTCACGGATCATTTCTCGGCCCAAGGGCGGGAACTGTCGTGTTCGACAGTGGGTGGGAACGGCAGCTGTATATGCGGACTTGCATTGGAGAGCAGGAAGCGAAGCGGAGTGCTAGGAGGTGCAAGTCGAGGATACAGCGCGCGCCCCGATGATGATGTTATACTCTGATGGATAGGCAGCAGTAGAGCAGTTCCCTCGGCAGTTCGCGTTGATTGATTTGATCGTTTTTTTTCTTTTCTTCTGTTGATGAGGAGGATTGTGGATCTGCCCAGGGCGTGGATGTGCCACCAGCTGGGTGGCTAACGCATGATGGTCCACATCCCGAGCGATCCTACTGTCACGGATCATTTCTCGGCCCAAGGGCGGGAACTGTCGTGTTCGACAGTGGGTGGGAACGGCAGCTGTATATGCGGACTTGCACTCGCCAAGAAATGGAGAGAAACTAGCTCGCCCATTACAAATATTTGCCTCAGCTCAAGGCCTTAACAACGACATCCTTCTGTTTTCGGGAGTCGAAAAAGGCCCTCTGTATCAGCAACAAGTGCAGCTGTGTTATCGTGCGAACTCCTTGGAGGGGACGGGTGCGATACTCCGTGCACCTCGATTCGGGACGCCAAGCAGGCAAGGCGAATTCTTCCAGTGATCGCCAAACCTCACAGAGTAGCCAAGAGAATGATGCTCACACAGTACAGGTGGCCAGAGACACACTTGACCGTTCCCATTACTAAGGTATGACGATTAATAAGGGACCACCTTGCCGACTACTCGAGCTCATAAGAATGATCAGCACCAGCATTACCATGAAGATCAAGCTCAGACGGCGAAGGTTCCTCTTTCAACGCACTTTTCCCCCAACACTGAGAAACTCTACACGAACACTATTGAGCCCAGAAGCCATTTCAATGGTTCAGCCCTCCCAACAAAAGCCGATGATGATTCTGCAAGTATTAGGGAACCTTTTGTTAAACCACTAATACTTCTACTGCGCACCGATGAAACGATCCAAAGAGCCCTTCGAAGAGAGCCACTGGACGTGAGAACCCATGGGGATCAGACGACCCATGGCCTTGTACTTCTGGTACTCGTCCTTAGTGAAGCGAGTGAAGCCCCAGTTGTGAGAGACATGAATCTTCTGGCGACCGGGGATCTTGAACTTAGCACGCCTCAAGGCCTCAACGGCGATCTGCTCCTTGTCCAACCTGGTACGGATGGAGATGAGCACCTGGCCGATGTTGACACGGGCGCAGGTACCGTTGGGCTTGCCGTAAGCACCACGCATACCGGTCTGGAGCCTGAGGAAAAACACAAAATGATCATCAGAACAGCAGCATCGCACGCAAACGCCAAGTGAGAACAACGGCCCTTCGGTATTACCTATCGGCACCAGCGCACGAAAGCATCTTGTTGATACGAAGGACGTGATAAGGATGGACACGGATCCTCATGTGGAATCCTTCCTTACCGGCCCAACGGAGCATGTAACGGTTAGCGGCGACACGGGCAGCCTCCAAAGCCTCAGAGGAAACCTAACAATAAAACACACTCGATAACACGACAACAATACGAATCGAAACCGACTTGAAGCCGCCGTTTATTACCTGCTCGTACTCGTCAGAGACCATGTGGACAGCGGCGGGGAACTCCTCGACACCGGCCTCCTTGAAACCGACATCGTAGATCCTGATTTTAGGATCGGGGACACCCCTGCAGAATCTGCTCTTGGGGTAGGGCTTGTTCTTGCAATAGCGATAACAACGAGCTGGGCGGCGACCCATGATGATTAGACAACCAGGCTAAAGGTCTGAGGAAGGCCAAGGGCAACAATCACACCACCCAATCGATCACCCGATCGATCTCTGCTATCCAAGTGAAAAAAGCGCGCGCCCAAAAATATGACGAGGACCCTGTGATGATGCAGCTGTGTTTGGCTTAACATCTAGTACCCTTGCGCTTAACAGGCTCCTCTAGTACCTCGAATCGAGAGCCGCAGGCTGCTTATGAAACTTGTAACGTGCGGGTAGCGTCTCTTCGTGGGGCCATTATTCGGCCAACAGACTTGAAACTCGCCGGGTGTTGTTCAATAAGCTTCCGAGTTTCAAGAGTGCTCCCGTGGAAGGCAAGCATACATTGGCCTGGCTAAGGTTGATAACTAAGCTGATACTAAGTCGTCTATACTACCTCAATTGATTGGCCTGTGTTTGAGAGGCTGCTTGTTTGGCTGGTCAAGATCGATCAACGTTTCGCTTGTGGGTCGGATAATCTACCATGTCAGACGGGTATAATTCCGTTTCCACTCCAAAAAGGGCGCTTCCGTGATTCACCTTCCCGCGTTAAACTCAACCCTGTGAGCGCTCCTGCAGTTCAGGAGAGGCGGCAACAGTGTATTGAATACCCCTTGGGGTTTACAGAGGGCCGGTTGTTGAGAAGCCTCAACAAAACAGGGATGATTACCTTCATTATTTCGATCGAACTCGGAGAGGTTAAGCCAGCAGAATTCAGCTTTTATGAAGAAACACACAGCAACCATCAATTTGCCCCCAGAGCTCATAGAAGAATACCGCAAGGCGTTCAGCCTTGTCGACAGAGGAGGGCGAGGTACGATTAAATAGAGGATCGGTAAGTCAGACCGCTGCCTCCGAAACAGGTGTGATCTCTCCGTACGAGATTGGCGTGCTCATGCGCTCGCTGGGTCACTCACCGACTGATGATGAGCTGATCAAAGTTCTCGAAGATTACGATCTGTCCAACAGAAAGGGCGTCACAGTGGACGACTTTCTCGAGGTGAGAGCCCGACTGAGGCCCTGGAGAGCCCCATCGATTGAGTTCGCCAAGAGCACAGTGTTAGTCCAACGCCAGTCCAACGACCTAGATGTGCTCAGGGACTCTCTGTAGCGTTTTACAGGCAGTGTTGGTCCGTGCAATGTGTAACGGTGTAGGTGATGAGCAGGCGAGAGAACTCGGTGGAGCTACGAGAGAGTCTTTCACGGGCCTTCCAAGTGAGCTTGGGAGACACTACCATCTGGTGATCATCACTTCCCTCAGCTCTTCGACCGAGACGGCAACGGTTTCCTATCCGTTCAAGAGCTCCGAGACAAACTCTGTTCTTCCGGCGATAATCCGTAAGTTTGCGATTCTGAGCGCTGATCACCGAGAACTCGACAGACTAGGATCTCAGTGAACTTTTCGAGAAAGCAGCAGAATGCTTTTGATTGCCTTGGACACCTCTGGTCTCAACGGCAGTAGTATAAATTACGGAATGAATGGGTAAAGGCTGATGACGGCAACCCTCATGACGCGCGGGGAGCGCAAAACCGCCGAGCGGTTGTCGCCAAGACCACGCCAGCGTAGTCTCCGAGCGGCTTTTCCCGGGGAGGGCTTTGAAACAAGATTGGCTCTCCAGACCCCTCCCCCTGTCGACGACGACAGGGCCCCTGTCACACTTAGTCCTAGATGGACTCAGCCTGAGTATTCCTCTACTGAATGCCTGATTATCGCAGGGTTTAACAGCCGAGGCTCAGGTACAGCGAGAAGGAGTTCGACGAGCTCTTGGCCGGAGCGGAGGTGACGTCGGACGGACAGCTAGAGTATTGCCAGCTGGTAGAGATGATGCTGCGCAAGGCATGATCTGTTGTCCCATGAGGTCCGGTGTTGAGTTGCTTTCTCGAGGCTCATCAACCCATCAGCTGTGTATAGCGAGGCAAGCTCAGCGTGAAGCACCGCGTGCCGAGGTTAGCGCAACCTGATCTGAGACCGAGCCTCCCTCCGGGCCTTTCTCGGAAGTGTTTCGGCGGAGCACCTGCAGCCGAACACTCGAGGACTTGACATGCAGAAGCGAGCCAAAAAGGCCGCGCAACAGGTACTGGACCCATCCCTTATCCAGTCGATTTACGAATCTTGTCGAGACAGCTCGTCTCACTGGTTGTACTACCAACCCGAACAGCACTCTTGTCATGACGAAACTCTATCGACGATGCATCCGTCATACCTCGAGAATTCGCTAGACAAGCCAAGCATCTTTATTTAATTTGCAAGCGCATCATTCTTCTATAAAATCAAATACATCATCGACCTCAACCGTACCATCCTTGGACTGTGTCAGCACAGGTCCTGAGATCAGCTACACCAGCAGGACCCTGAGCTCAGGGCGACCCTACCGGTCAGTCCACCCTGTTCGATCGCCTTGTCGAGCTCTGCTCTTCCTACCGGTAGGCGGTCAAGCTCTTGCGTCCAGGCATAGTCATCACCGAAGCTCTGCGGAGGTGGCTCATTCTCGGCGTCACTCCGAGCTGGTGGCTCCACCTGCCACACGATTTGCGGAAAAGTTGGTACGTGACTTGAACTCACCAGTTCCTCTAATTGCTCGGCCTCTTTATCGGTCTCTGCTTTCTTCATAAGGGATATGGTGTGCTGTACGTCGTAGCTCCACTCCGGCAGACGAGTGACTCGACCGACCATCGCGATGTACGATCCCCACTTCTCACTGTGGATCTCCATCTCCTCAACCATCACCCAATCGCCGGACCGCAGATGATGGAATAGCTGAGCGAGGCAAAGACCTGTGCTGTAAATCCCCAGCACGCAGGTTCGATCCGCAGCACCCGCTTGTATAAAGCTGCATAATACACCACTATAGCGACCGAGCTGCAAGGAAACTCACAAAAGCCTTTCCCATAGCTTGCGCTGGACTTCGCACCAGAACGGTAACTGATCAGAAACGTTTTAATACACGACTGACTAAAGGGGCGTGTGTAATGGCAAGGCGAACGAGACAGCCCATTGAAAAGCTCATTCCGGCTCCCGAATGCGGAGGCAACCCCACCTGCGGTGTGGCTGCCCCACCGTCTGCTACGCGATACTCGTAGTCATCACAACCTCACAGCATCAATAGGAGGCTATCGAGACAGGTGATTTGTACCCGTGACATCCGAAATGCTAGCCCCCACGGAATGAACGCCTCAGCCAACGATGACACTCTAACAAGTCCATCCTCGACGATCCCCCGCCACAACAAAATCGGAGTGAACGGCTTCGCTCCGCTCTCACCCTCTCGCAGTTGAGGATTGTCATCATCATCCGTAACTGTGCTCACATGGAAACGATCGCTGGACCTCTCAATATGCGAGACCCGACCGATGACGGTCGAGCTGTCCTCGGGGACCTCGGCGCAACAGAACTGGTTAGGCTGGTGGCGAAGACGGCCTGCTCACCTTCAACGACTGCCTCTTCAATGCTTCTGCAGCGAAGATGTGCAGTTTCCTGAATCAAGCGAGAATCATCATAAGTCGAACCGAAGTGTCTCTGGACGACTGTCGAAGGACTCAGGGGGTATACCAGTTCTGAAACTCGTACTCGATTCAACACGCGAAAATCCATCCCGAATCGATTCTGAGTTTCAAAAGTAGTTCATTCAACGGGAAGTCGCAAACACGGTCATACGGACGTGTCTTTATAACCGCTCCCACACTTCTCAATGGTGGGGGAATTCTCACGGCCCATACCACCCCTTCCCCAACTCACTTCGTCTCTTCATAAACTTCCCCCGTATTCGGCCCAACAGGATACCCCCGAACGTTGTAAGGGGTTCCCGGCTGATAATCTCGATGCGTATTGTGTTCAGATATCGGTACCTTCCAAAAAATACCAAAAAACTTCGCTCCGCCTTTTCAACCCACAATAGTAACGCTCGTCTTCTCTCTCCCATTGTGAGCTAGCCTAGTAGTGTTCTTCACTGTGTCGTAGCGGATGACTTTAGTCCTGTGAATCCTCAGGACGTCGCCCGTCGTCAGCCAGGGAAGGCTCGTGACCTGGTTAGTGTGCAACTCTATTTGCATCGTGAAGAGGCGTTCTGAAAATAATAAAGTATAGCTCATACCACAACATTCTATACTCGTCTCCCGATAACGGCGAAACTAACGCGTGCCCTCACTAGCGGCCATTGAGTGTCGACGGCCATCACAAACACGTTGGCCACTCGGCATTGCGCACATCTGTCCATATCTTAAAGCATATCTTAACGCTATAAGTTACTGTTGTCTGTATGCAATAATTTGATGAATTTCAATCAATCCGATTGGGCCTGCGTTATACTCAGTTGGGTGGGTTCATTTTCGTACCCGATGCAGCATCTCCGATAACGTCTCTCTGCATGAACTCTGGGAAACCCTTTTGATAAAATGCTCGTTAAAATAACAAACTTATTTAATTAAAATTACTACACTTTGATTGAGCGGTAAGAATTATGTCAAAGTGCGCTTAGCTTGGCATGGCTAACGCGGTTCATACAAACGCTTAGCTCACTATCGAACTCCGAGCGTCGAACTCTCAAGAATTCTCTAACCCACCGACGCGTCAGTCCCGTGATACAACCGAAGCCAGCGGGGCCCACCCGGCGCGTCATTAGTGTCCTCCCTTGCCCAGGAGGCCACCGGTAACCACTTCCATCCGCCGTCCACAACCGCCACCGTCAGAGCGACGTAGCTGGGGCCGTGCTGTCTACTATAACTAGGCCCTCCTCCTGTTGGTCTAGACGCGTACATCTGCCACCGAAGGCTACGTGGGGCCGACCGACTCATCGCGAGCAGAAGCTAATAGAATCGCGAGGAAACTTTGGACTTTCCGAAACCTCTGATATTTTCACTTTCTCAACTTTCTACAGCACGCGCTGTCTGAAGGCTCGAAAACGGATCCGTTGTTTATTCGTGCTCTTTGGCGAGTTTTGAAGAGAAAATTAGTACGTGAGCTGCCAAAACTGAACCGAAGGGAATTTTTCTTCCTTTTCCTTGACGTGGCTATACACTTCCGAGTTGAAGTCACCATTCTCGGGACAGACAGTCGGGTACGCCACACCAGAGGGTATGGAAGAAGAAGCCCTCTCCCTTGGACCGACCTGAGTATTCCTGACGAAGACGCAGTGTATGTTAATAACCTTCCCATCCTTGCCCATCTGCGGGGTGATGGCCGTTAAGGGAAGGTAAGAGATGCGCTTCGTCACCAGACTATTCTGAGTACAGAACACCATCACCCTCAGACAGCGCCACCCAAGGCTTCCCTATTACAACCAACCGTCAACGAGAATACTTAGATTTCTACGATTCGCTTTACTTAAATATGCAGACTCCCGAGTTTGAGTTTGAATCCAAACGCCAATAATACAGTTCAGATTAATACCGACGCACCTTCCGGTGAGTAACGGTTGAGCCTGTTGAGTAAGCCCTGTTCACCAAGCCAGCAGTGTCGCTTTCAGAGGGAGATCATCGTCAGTCGGGATCCTTTGTAATATACAGCAGAAAAGAGTATTCCCACAAGTTGTGGACCACGACACTTGAAAACTTACAGGTAATATGAAAAAATTTAAAATCTTTTCAATATTGACAAGTGTTATCTAATAATTCCCTCATCCCCCCTTTCCAGATCTACTACCACTCTGTAATCGATCTTGTTGCAGTCCCAGCAGAGGTGCCGACCTGAGGAGAAAACACAACCGCTACCACTCCATCGTCAACTCTGTTGTGATTTACGGACATGCCTGCTGTTGTGACGATCGCCCCGTCTCTGTAGCCTAGCCTAGAGCAATCGCCTGTTGTTTATATAACTCATAAGTACACCTCTCTACGACACTATGAGATCTTGCAAGAGCGAATGGACTTGAGAACGGTATAAATGCTAACGCTGCTGTTGTCAGTGTAGATAGTGACGAAGAAGAGAATGTCGGGAAGCTGCTTCTACTAGAGCTACCACACCAATATGGTTATGCACAGTTCTGACGATTTTATTCCTATTAAATCAATAATGATATTTATCACCAATCATTCGTAATATATTCAGACGACTTTATTTTTATTCACTTATTAGCGTGCAATTACACGGATGGTTACTCCGACACTCCACAACAGCCCCTATCACGGGAAAAAAGTTTCCGCTACCCTAACCCATAACGATGGAAAACTCATCACGACAAGCGGCAAGATACGATCGAAGAGAATACGGACGCCGTGCTTACCATCCTCAACCTTCACGTCACCATCCTTAGTAATAACAACAACACCGTACTCGAGCTGGTCGATCAGCTCACCGGAGGAATCTCGTTTTCGCGCCTTCTTCCCATCGGAGATCTGAAGCACGGACCAGCTCTCAGTTAGCAACGTCTCATGCGTAGCAGAGGTTCTTCGCACTCTGAAGAATCTTAGGTCGACCATGAGCGAAAACGATGACTCAAGATGCGCGTCTGGGAAGTGAGGACTGCTTGAACGAGACTCCCGTGAGCAGGAGGGTTGTTGGTCCAAGCTCGTTTCGAGTATCTTATTTTCTGCAGAGAACCAGAGTCGAGCTCTCGAATGATCCGTTCTACGAAAGCAACCAAAGAGGCCGAAAAAGTATTAGTTTATTGCCATCGTATAAGGTCTTTTCAATTAGGTACGAAGGACAGGAAGGATACCTACCTCCACGTCGCCCGTAACTCGATAGAAATTTTCCGTGAAATCCTCTCGACTGCACTTCAGGTCGTATGAGTCCTTCGAGGCCGGCAGAAGGCTCTTGAAAATTATCTGGCAAGAACTGAGAGATGCTAGCTCATGGCAGGATACGGTCATCCGCTGAAGGTTATAAGGACGAGATGGACGCACCGCTCAGCGGCTCTGAACGGGCGAGAAACTCCGCCGACTCCGCGGGATGATGATGAATCTCGCTGACTGTTGATGCTTTGGGAAACTATTATGGGAATCACTATCGTATCACTAAGAGGCTATTCTAGGAAACTCCGAGATAATCTTTTTACTCATTGCGATCCTCGTACTCCCCTCGACGAAGAAGTCAAGCCCTCTCCTCACCCGATAGCCCGGCTGCACGAAATTGAGACGGCTCATCCAGGGCTGGATAATGACGATATCCACCCTCCGCTTTGCCGAGTCCTTCACTGTCAACGGCAGTGTAATGGTGTCCAGGGGACCCTCCAGTCGGGCGCCGTAATTCACCATCACCTCGACTTCGATCGCTGAGGGGTCTCCGGGAGTGGCCATATGAGGATGATATTAATACAGCCGAAGATGCTTATAATACTCAAATCAGTATAATACCGTGACGGTATTACCGTCTCGAACGACACATCATCTTTATATCTTATCAGGTATTGTTTTACTATTGTTTGTTCATCTATGTAGACGAGATCGGCAAGGGTGCAAAAGAGCGGGGTTCGAGTCACGCCGAAGCAGCCTGGCTATGCAAACCTCAGCCGACTGATGCCACGCCGTCTTCATGCGCCCCCCATCGAAGAGGTATGCCACCAACACCCATGACGCTCTGGTGATGACCGTCAAGCAGCAGAGACCAGAAATTTCTGCGGCATCGACGATGAGCTGTGTGTTGCGCTGTTACTGATGGCACTCCGAGCGATCGGACCAGGCCACCGCAGTGTTACTGAAAACTCGGAAAATGCTCGATAAGAGACTTCTATTGTATATTGGGGCTAATTAGGCGATCATAAACAGGCATGTCTAAGGAGCCTCTCGTCGAAACACCCATCCGATCCGACGGCGGCTGCGGCTCCCACTTAGACGGCAGGCTGGCGCTGGTTGCCTGAGAGGAGACAGGGGGCCGATCAGCAGAGCAACGTGGGCGACAGTACGGGTACGGTCTAGTACGGAGTACGGTATGGGTACGAGTACAGGTCAGTACCCGTACTACCCGTCGCGCGGGTTCCCTCAGTACCGTACTACTACGCCGTACTTGAAGTACGGCGTAATTTAGTACACGTATGCGTTATTTAATATATTTAATACGTACTACGTCTCCGTACCCGTCCTAGGTTGACAGTTTGAAACGTACTGCGTACCGTACTTTCCTCGATCCCAGTACGGTTGCCAAACACTAGAGTAACTCAGAAGCTCAGAATTGATTTTGCTACCGTATCATTTTACGTGTAAGAATCAATTCCAAAATCGTTTCTGAGTTCAGAACTCGTTTCAGAATTGGTTTGCTGAACACAGGGGGGGGGGGGGGGGTTCGATTCGTCCGCGAAGCGTATCTTGCACTTTACTTGAGGTTCACTCTCGGCTTTTGCACGCAAAAAGATACTCAGTCGCTTCTGTAAGCTGTCAACCACCTCCGCTGAGCTTCGACGCTCTCTTTCTAGTTCGTCTCGGGTTGTGGTCAAGGCCGTCGTGAGTCGAGCTACTCTGACACGAAGGGAAGAGGTAAAATGCACGGAAGACGGGAAGCCCGAAAAACAGCACAAAAGCGACGAGCTGAAGAGTCTAAGCTTGATTCGTGCCGATGACAAGTCATCAGATTAACAAGTCCTCAACCACGAGAATCCGCGGTGCGATGAAGGTCCACGAGGCAATGACATACTTCAACCTGAGATCTTCAACCTCCTCCCCTAGGATCTCTGCACTGGCCAAAGATGCTCGTCTCTCTCCCAACAGCCGCAGTCGCTGCTCCAAAGCCTTCGAGCCCAATTCTGCCGTAGCCAACCTCCGACTCGCCTCTTGCTCCATCGCAGCCTGACGATTACTCATGTTACAGGGGACTAGTGCGCCCAATTCAGAGGGAAATTCAAGCGGTACTAGGACCAAATTCTGGATAGAGCACGAGTCGAGCTAAGATTCCTCATCACCCCCTTTTCATATATCTCATAAATAATTCAGGGATCATGACTCTTCAAGTGATTTCAATTAACCATCCAGCAACTATCATAACATTGATTCCACTGTTCTAATCACCAGCCTCTTAGCGGCGGAGCGAAGCGAAGATTGTTTCTAAATTTCGAGATGCAACTGCACGCGAACCACGCTGATAACTACGACAGATCCCAGCTTTCGACAAATCCACCATCAGGACGAGCAGTCGCCTTGGAGCCCCTCCCCCACCAGCCTTCTGTTGAGCTCCTTATTTCGCCGTCGTTCCTCTAAGAACTCCTCCCGAGCTTCAACCACCTTTACCTTATGGATCTCCAGTTGGTCGACGAGATGGTTGAACTGCCCTTCTTTTGCCTCAGTAGAAGTCCTCGCTTTATTCAGCCTGCCAATGGCACATCCCCACAGACGAACCGCCACCAGCACTGCTGCATCAAAGCTGTCCAAGGCCATGCACACCATTTTTTACCCAAAATTCCCTGCGATTTTACAGACGATAGTTTCCACCAGGGATCACGCCGTAGCTGCTCTCCACAGTGCAAAAAATTTTTGCCTCCCCTCCTGAATTTTCGACCCCAAACAACACTACCTGGCTCGCATTTTCGAGCTCTCCGCTTTCAGTGCCGTAATTTGTCCCTCGTAAGACTCAACCGCTTCCGCGTGAGCAGCTTCGATTTTCTGTATCTTCGACCGCAGCACGGCCACCGTGTTCTCCGAGTTACGTCGTACTTTACGAATTTCCGCGCTGAACTTCTGAAAGGGATCTTAGGTTGATCAGCGACTCCAGCGAAGTGAACGCGAGCAACTACCGAAGCCATGGCCGCGACGACCGTTCAACGAACCGACATTACCCTATGACACAAGGGGTGGTCAAAAGGCTACCTCCCCTGACTCAAAAGCTCTGACCTTCAGTAGCGTTCTCAGGATCGAACCAAACTGATTGGAGACGATCCTGGGAGCGCTACTAAAACTACAAGGGAGAGGCAGTCCATCGAAAAACCCGGGAATTCTCGAAATTACCCCATCCCCGGAATGGGAATGGGTTCAAGGTTCCTGTAGTAGTAGTAGTAGTAGTAGTAGTAGTACTACTTCAGCTGCCTTCCGCTCCGCCCCCTCCCGTTCTTCCTTCACAAGGTTCATGAGATTCTCCACCCGAGCTTCGAGCAGCTTGAGGTCGTCTCTGGAACTCGCCAGCGCCGCCTCAAGTGCCTTCATCGAAGCTTTTGTCGGCAGAAAGGGGATGGCAGGAGACTATACTTTGTTCGTCCTGTCCTTCTCTTGGATATCTTCCTGCATTTTGTCAACTGCAAGGTTCGACCTATGATCTGCTGCCTCCTCCAGTTGCCTACGTCCCTTCAAAACACTCACGACCTCTTCGAACCACCCGGTCATATTACGAAAGAATTTCCCTGTCTCGTTCAAGCTCATCATTCAGCTGTCTGTTGGTCTCCTCACTGGCACGCATACTCTCCTCGAAACGACGTCTATCCTCGGCAGCCTGCTGCCGCTCTGCATCGACTGTGTTCTGCAGGGCGACCACCTAACACGCTGTCATCTGTCATAGGGAGCCCCAGCGCTTGAAGATTCACGAATAGACAGCGTCACATCAATGGGATTAGCTAGGCTAAGATATGGCGGCGGTCAGCTTGTGTGATGAGTGAGCAGGCACACGGGCCACCACTAGGCACATCACTTCCTCAAAAGGTACTACCACTCCTCACCTGCTTCCCGAGCTCAGCCGACCGCCGCTCCGCCTCGGTTACTTGCTCCTGCAGCCGCACCATCTCCTCCAAAACCGCCTTCTGCCCACCCTAAGTGCAACCATGGGCTCTATCAAACTCAGCAGGCAGCAACCGTTACAGGAGATACGCCCAAATTCTCGTTCCCTTCACGCAGTGCCCTCAGCTCTTCCTTCAATGCCTCAATCTCGACGGCCTTTTCCGCCATTTGCCGCCGGAATTCCTACAACAGTCCTATCCTCTTGGACGGGGCTCCGCAGCAGCAGTAATAGTAGTACCGACTGGAGATGGCGTACATCTTCGTCCGCCTGTTCTCGCAGCTCCTGGAAGGCTCGCTCCGCTTGTTCCTTCAACTCATCAACCTTTTCTTTCGGCACTAAGTTGCCTTTGAGACGTCTCGCCGGCAGGTTGTATTGAATAGCGTGGGAGACAACAACATGAAAAGGGAACGTTCGTGACGAGAATCTTCGCATCGCTCCGCTAGACCACGTTCACTATCCCGTCTCATTACGATATCTACGACCCTGAGCTGAGCACTTGGCGATACCACTAGTTGAACCGTGCAAGGGACCGGTCTCAAGAAGCAGGCTCGCAGACGGAACGCGCTCGAGGTCATATCTTCGGCATAAAAGCAGCTTTCCCCTACTACTGACCGGAAGGCCGCCACAACCCTCCGGCTCTGGTCCCTAGGACCTTCAACTCTCAGCAACCGAAGCAGGGGCAGAATTCCGTTTTCGTGTCGTTAATGGCGACGTGCCATTAGATCTGCCATTAGATCTGCCATTAGACTGCCAGCCAGCTATCGAGACTAAGCTCTTCGTTATCTACCTGGTTATTGCATTTACTGGGTCATTGTGGGCAGGTGTTCAACACAAGAGGGTAGGAGATCCCCGTGTCTGGGCCGTTGTCTCCCTAGGCTTGCACGCATGCGCATAGCTGGTCAACAGCATGCACTATAACTGAATACAGTCACTGTACGTGTGAGTTATAGTGCACGGTCTTCGGGTTATCGGCACGCCATGTGGCTATTCGGGACCGGGCTCGAAGAGTGATGCAATTGGGCTCGAGAGGTGTTGGCAGATGATGAGCTTCTATAAATAGCTTCTAGCCTAGCGTAAGCTCTAGCCTAGAACGCACGCGAGTGCGAGACTTAGAATGATGCGAGATACTGGTAGTAAGTAAGCAGTGCTCTCATGACCACAATTCGCGTGCCGAAATCGACGTCAAGCTCAATCCTGCGAAGTTCGCGCACCCGAGCGGGCGGACCCGCAGCATTTGTCCACAAACAGATAGAAAGCAGGGCGGCGGTGGCGGGAAGCCGCCCGCTGCGGGCCGTTTAGCAGCACGCACACGCGGACCCACTATATTGCTGACACATATAGCTTTCCTCTTATCGACTAATCCGTCGTTGTGGAGTGCAGAACCCTAAGGAGAATCGTTGATACAGGCTCTGTGAGGTCTGCATCTCCTGCAGATATCAAAGAGATCCACTTCCGGTTTATTCTGCTGAGTCGTGCGCGCGGCGATAAGCTCGTCCGAGCTTGGCTATGTGCCCGCGTGCCCTGGTTAGCTGCGGATACCGGAATCTCGCCAAGTCACTCGAAGGAAGGGACGAGACACTGAAGTCTTCATGACACAACTTGCTCGGTCGATTGAGCCCCGGGAAAGTATCTTTACCACCCAGCGAAACTTGCTCTGCGTGGTGCCAGACACGCTCTCTTGCCTCGCCACAGGATACTTTATCTCATCTCTCCCTCTTCCTCGAACGTATGACCGTCGCTCCCGCATGACCGCTCTCGATTCTCCTTCTGGTCCGACCTCGGTGGGTGGCCACATCATCGACTACCTCTATTCCTTGCCAGACGTCGAGATCGAATACACTTCGATCAGTTGGCAGCATGCCACCATCACTTTTGAATGCGGCTTGGCCTCAGCCCCTCTCCACGCGAAGTCGATTCATGCGGATTTCGTCATGGTCTACCAAAGCGGCTTGTGGCCGTACCCTTCCAGGTTCAAGATCGCTCAATCAGATATGGAGGCTTACCATGAGCTCAGAGATGAAGTACATCAGAATTGCAACATTACGCTTGGCCCCAAGGATCTCACTTACATCGACTTCCACTCGGAGCAAGAGACTTTTGTCGAGATCCAGAATAAGCGTGTACTTTTATCTGAGGTTGGGCGATGGTGAGGCATCTGGTCATCATTTCTTTTTGCTCCATTTTCCGACAGACTGCCCCGTCGTCATTAGCCCATACCCTTAGCTCACAAAGCTAAGTTCTGTATCTTTGAGGAGCCCTTGCAACCTACAGCCTGTAGGGCAGCTCAACATGAGGTCCTCTCGTCAATGCCATTTGAACTGGCTCGTTCAGACAACATTGCTCTCAATAGTGGCAAAAAACTGCTATCTAAAAATTGCTATCGTTCGTACGATCAGTCATTTTCCGAGTTAACTCAGCTTGGTAGCCATTACGAAGTTTTTTTCCTGGACGCAAGACTTGCGTTGATCTGGAGCCGATTAAAGTGCCCACTTTTCCAAGTCCAAGTGGAGGGAAAGTAGTCCTTTCCAAACTTGGAGAAAAATAGTCTATTAAAGTGCAGCAATGTCCCAGGGGATATCTCCAAGTACTTGGATCCACGCGCAGGGTCCTGTTTCCAATCCAAGTGAACACTTCCAAGAGAGCGCGGATTAAAGTGCGCGATTTCCATGTTCCGGAGGAGGGTCATTTTTCCACCAGTCGCGCGACTCCGAAGCGCAACCCGTTTTTTCCAAGTGTACTCGTAACTTGATAGAGAGCAATAATTGTAGGCAGAAACGATATTTCACGAGCATGGTCACGTCCCAAGACGATAATTACACCTTTTAAAGACACCCAACCGGTTATCAATTCACCTTATCCTAAATTCTCGAAGGTTCGGTTCCCCAAGTACCACGAGAACGTTACGGAAAACGTTAAGTATAAGGAAAAGTTGGAGGGTTTTCGTCTTCCAAGTACCAAGTTTCTCCAAGCTGGGTGCCATTCTCCATGTTGGTACTTTAATTCGAGAAAGGTCGCCTAGGAAGACGTCTTGGAAAATGCACCCAGAAAGTCGACCTTCCCGAGTAGCATCACTTTAATAGAGCATGGGTGGGAAAACCGACCCATGGAGGCGGAACCCGGATTTTTTGCCGTGGACTTGGAACCCGGAATGGCTTAGCACTTTAATTGGCTCCTGGTGAGTTCATCACAGTGGGACACAGCCACTGCATATTTTGTCGCGCAGGTAGTGGATTTACCTTCAAGTTTGGATTAACCACTTGAATCGGTGCCCGGGACGATCGATGGATCGACGAGGTGACGCTCATCCTCGTCCTTCGAGTATTATCTATAGCCTATAGACCATAGGATTGAATCTTGAACTCAGTCATGGTGTAGCGCAAGAGCTTTCAGTCACATGACAACTTGGCACGACCGGCGCTTTGTACATACAGAACATGGTAAATGGTAGAGCGATTATAAGTGCAGTTTCAACCGTGAAATGAAAAAAATCGGTGAATAACGCTTCTCACATTATCGCGTTTTTCACTTTGTGATGCTTCACGTACTGCAGGTCAAACTCCGGAATTCAGGAAAAGACGAGCATCTAATGCATGGGAGATCATCAGCGAGCAGTCAAAATCCGCTGTGCACGCGCCAGCTGTCCTCGGATACATCAAGACCGTCGTTGAGGGGATAACCTCGCCTCAGCTATCGCTTGGTCGACGGCCAGATCAGGTCGAAGAACGCCGTATGTCATCTCGTCCCCATCTTCCGTTTTGACTCGACCCTCAGTAGCGTTCAACAGCATCCTCTCGACTTCCTCCGGCTTGAAGGCTTTGAAACTCTTCATCAACGCCACTATCCCAGCAGCCCCTGCTGTGGCGCCAGACGACCCCCGGAACATACCGTAAAGCCATTCATCGCCGTCGCACTCCGGTGTCAAGCTCATCATTTCAGTCCCAGGCACCCCAAGACTAGCGAGTTTCGCCACCCTTCTTGCCAGGACCAGCGGTTCTTCCGCGTGCGTCGCTGTGACGCAGAGGACCCCTGGGAATCCCAGGCTGGGATACCATTGGCTAGGGAGCAGGGAACGATAACCTCCTCTCTGCTATCAACACGGTCAGAGTTCGAAGAGGACACTAGAACCAGAATCCCCTTCTTTGTCACTTTCTTGAGCAAGTGGTCGAAAATGAGGGCCGTAGCTGGTGTGAAGCGATTTCCGTACGCATATACCACAACGCTCGTTTCTTTCATCCCGAGTGTTCGACCTCTTAGTGTAGCTCTCCGCCTCTCGTTCTTTTAATAGCCTTCCCTCGAGCTCAGGATGCCCAGGAGTTATACCAGTATCAATTAGTGTCAATACGACCGCCTTTCGCGGAAGACCCGATCCTTTGATCGCCTGCCAAGTATCTTCAACGCGAAGAGCTTTGAAGAGGGTTCGCTGACTCGAGAACAGCGGATCGTTGGGAGGGTAGTCTAGGATACTTAGGCGCGATGGCCCGAACTCTCTGGTCGGAGCACCACCCCTCGAGGCCCACAAGCGTCTTCCGCTCATCGGTGACAAACAATTCCGCGATCCCTCAGTGCACGCAAATTGACCGTAGTTCGCCCGACTTGCAACTGATTCGACGAACTCGCAAACGTCTCTGTAAGAGGCAGGGCAGCCTGGGACTCCGGTGTAGACAATTTGCATGCCAGTGTTGTCCAAGGACTGTACAACGGCTGATTTCCTCGTCCCTTCAAAGCATTCAGATAATCGGTTCAATTTTTCCTGTGGGAATCTGTCTAGTCCGACGCCGTCGCGATGGTGACGAAAAGCATCCTCAATGCGGACTTGGTGGCCAGCAGAATTTTCTACTATCAGAACAGCGGACTCGGGCAGAGCCGTGACTACCGCTAGTAGATGGAAGACAAGCGTCGCCTTTGATAGACGGAGCGAAGAGAGGCGGTAGTGCATTTCAGGAAGGATAATCTAATCTACCCAGACTGGGGCGGAGTGTTGGAGTAGAATTGGGAACTCAAGTAGGAAAGAGGAGAACTAATCGCCAATCAAACGACGACACTGCAGAAGGACGCCTTTTTCCGTTTTTACTCGACCCTCAGTAGCGTTCAACAACATCCTCTCGACGTCCTCCGGCTTGAAGGCTCTAAAACTCTTCATCAGGGCCACCACTCCTGGCGAGGCTCCTTCGCTCGCGCGATAACCGCAGATCTGCGTCCGAGGATTCTCTGGTGCCTCGCAGCTCGAAGTCTGCGAGTCACTCACACGCACAATACAGGAATTTTCTTCGTGTAGTGCGACTTTACAGGGCAAGCCTCGTAAACCATAGGCTAAGTTAACGCGGCAGGCTGACAAACTCTTCTCTCCCGTGAATACTTTCTCCCAACCTACTCTGTCAAAACTGGCAGTACTGTTCCGCCAAATGGTGTCGTACCGACGAGGAAAATATCCTCTCCACTGACTCTATGGCCGTTGCCACCTATCGGAGCTGCAGTGCTACGCTGTGCCGTGACTAACGCTGACGGAGGGAAGATAGCGGCCAGCGCTTCCTGCCAAGAAGGACAGAATTGCGATGGATTTCCGCCGTGATGGTTAGTAGAATAACAACTGGGACAGATAAATACGAGTTGGGCAAGCGTGCTGCTATGACTTGTGAATGAGGCTTTGGCTCGACGATGGATGATAATCACGTGGTACGGCGAATGGCAACGGGGGAAAATCAAAGGCTCGAAATATCGAAGTCAAGAAATTGAAGTAGAATGACCGGTCTCGAGGGTTGAACCTCCGCGGGAAACATATGCATCGGTTGTGAAAGTCCGAAAATCCGGAATCGATTCTGTCGGCGATTGAGCCGCTTAGTCGAGCTGTTGATAATAGACGCCTCACTTTTACAGCCTACCTCCCATAGGTTTAAGTAATAGGTAATAGGCGTTGCGTTGTAAAGCCTACTATCTCCGACTTGCGTATTTTCGTTTCCATTCGACAAATGATCTAGAACTGGGGCCTATTTCACATGGCCGCCAAAAGGGCCGGTTAGTGAGTTTCACATGGCCTCCCTTATGTGGCAATGAGTGGCCTCCCTTTGGAAAATCCGTCCCTAAGTGTTAGTAGCGGCCATGGGAAAAACGCTCCTGTAATTTATTGGCGAAAAGCACTATTTCAGTTATAGAACTCATTCTGATATTGAGGTTAAGTTTTTGAAACTGAGGGACTATTGTAATTGGGAACTCAATACCCAAGGATACCCACAGGTACAAGTATATAAGAAGATAAGTGGTAATGGAATAGTGTAGTACGCTTTACGTGAGCTAAGCTAAGATATCTGTATCATCACAGCTAACACAAGAGTATCACACTATGGGGCGGGTCCATTGACCAATTCTGACGGTCAGAATCGATTCTGGAACCGAATTTCACGTTTAACAGAATCCATTCCAGGAGCGATTCTTTCCTTGGACGGGGACACTTCTTCGCTCAACAGTTCTCTTGCCAATGAAGACATGCTACTACGAGATCCTCGGAGTTGATCGCAGCTGCTCGGCCGGATGACATCAAGAAAGCGTAAGATCACAGTCAACACGTCTCAAGTCTTTGCTCGGAGGACCGCAGTAGCTCGCGGTTGGAAGAGTTATTGAAGACCACTATTGTGTATTGTTGGCGTGATGACAGCAGCCGGAAGCGGCCTTTGTGCTGAAGAGACGTGGCGATTGTACCATGTACAGCAGGATGTATAAGGAAAGCTTCAATCGAGGAAAAATTTGAAATCTGATATTATCGTCGAATTGACGCAGAATTCTCACCTGGAATACGACGGTGGGATTATGAGGTTCGTTCTCATCAGGTACCGGAAACTGGCGCTGAAGTGGCACCCGGATAAGAACCAGAATTCGGATGACGCTAAGGAAGTAGTTCTTTCTCGTCGCATGTTAACTTGTTCTATCCTGCGGTCTGAGGAAATATTCTCTGGCGCTGGGAGCTCTCTGGTGGAGAGCCAGATGCCCATCTCAGCTCCCCGCCGTTTAAATTCACTCCAATCGGTTATACAGATCGATGGAAGGTGTCACCACAGCGACACCCGGCCCGATTGTCGACAATCTCAGCTCCTCTTCCGGTGGTTTTTTAGATGTTCCAGCTGATCACGGAGGCTAATGAGGTCCTCAGCGACCCACAGGAGCGGGCGTGGTACGATGATCATCGAGACCAGATCTTGCGAGGGGACGACGCCCTTGATACGGACGAAGAATCGAGGGAAGAGGCTGGTAGTGAATGTGGTTCGCGGGTAGAGTGTATTTAATACTGATAATAATAAATATAAGACACTAATAAGAAATAATTATGAAGGTATTTAGTATAGTAAATATATATAATAGTAATAATAAATAATATGTAAGGTATGGTATTCAGTATAACATAATGAATCTAGTGATGGTAGCAATTCAACAGACTAGAATTTCAGCATATATATATTGCATGGCAGAGTGGACTTATCGGAACAATTGCCACAGACGCGGTGTCTGAGATTCATAACTGCCGACAAGTTGTCAACAGTGTTGAGAAAATCTATTGCCTTGACAGTCCTACCGTGAGCAGGTCACTTAGTTAACGTATGGAAGTACTTCAACAAGAGCTGCTTCAATGGCCAGTACGACGACTCCCAAGATGGCTTCTACTCAGTGTGAGTGTTTTTTTCTTGATCCATGCCCTTTCGGACTGGTGTGAGATTGCAGGTACAGATCCGTCTTTGGGGACATCGCCCATCGGGAGTGCGAGGGCTTCGGTACCCGATTTTGATTTGGAGGATTTTCCCCACTTTTGGGTTATTCTGATTCGCCTTGGGACCCCACTGTCAAGCTATTCTACAGGTAGTGAGGGATGTAGTAGGCCGCGGGCTTATCACTGGGAATACTACTGTCGCCCGGCGGTGACACAGACGAGAACAATAATCTAAGGCTCGTAAGAAGAGCGCAGGATGGTTCTCGGAAACAACTGTTATCCCTCAGCTAGTAGAACTGTAACAGTGAACGACCAAAACGACACCAATAGCGACGCCTGTGATGCACTGAAAAGGATAGGGCAGTGGCGCTGACGACGACACCGTGGCTACGACCGAGCGTAAGGAGCGTCAGTTGGACCACTAGTGCCACCCGTCGGTCATAAACAGCTCCCTGTGCACCCTCTATGTAACACTGAAGAATAATAATGAGGCTACTATGCCACATCCAATCATGAGGCCACTCGATGAGGATGCGGTTGAAGATAGCTATGTCGGTCGGCGCGGTTTGTGAGGAACTGGGATTCAGCGTACCGCTGTACTCTCCGGGTCAGCTTTCAGGGCCTGTCTATAACCGGGACAAGTTGAGCAGAGAGGGTTCAAAGATTGCGAAGGCGGCCAGCGTCGAACCGATCGATCTGAGATTTTTAATTGGAGTTGAAATCTGTCTTTACACGTTTGTAGTCGGTGGATGAACTCCGTGTCTTGGTGCCATCTTCTGAAAATGGAAATTTGCACTCGAGTTTCGCGTATACGACTTTGATATCTTTTCGCATGTCGGGTGGTGCCAGAGTGAGCTTTTGTGTCTGCAGTTTCTGGTCTGCATTTTCATCCGGATTGTCGTTTGGTTGGTATGATAAATGGGACGTGCGCCAAGCAGAGGGGCGACGGATGAGACGAGCAATGGAGCAAGAGAATGCTCGGGAGAGGAAAAGCAAAAAGAAGGATTATAATGATAAGGTAATGACATGTTACCCTGGGGTGACGGACCGTCTATGGTTTTTGATTGCCCCGAAAAATTGAGGAAAATTTTCTCAAATTTTGTGGCAATCGCCTCCTTTAGACCATGCCGCGTCGTGTACTTGCGAGTGGCTGCTCGAGAAATCTTGTAACTCGTGTAACCTCGTGAAGGTGGAAATTGAGAGACGTTAAAGAAGAGGAGGGGGGGAGGCGGCCTCGCCGAACGCGTTGAGCTCGCCAGTAGTAACCTTAGCGCTCGTCTTTTTGACGAGGGCAGGTTGGCTTGAGTTGTGGATTGAGTCTCCGCTTGTGACTGTGTAATAGTAATCCTGGGGATGACCGATCTGTAGGTCCGTCACTTGGTGGAGTATGTCCGAAACCGAGACCCGAGAGTGGCTGAGCAGAAGAAAGTGGAACAAATGGAAGCCGACAGAGTGTAATAGGATGATTATTGATATGCTGTATGAGGGTGGGTTGTGGCAGTGCTGAGCAAAGGCAGGCGGAGCGAAAGCGGAAGGAAGAGCTGAAAAAGGAGAGAAGGGCGCGGGCCAGGTCATAAGGGAGAGTGCTCGCTGTCAGTACCCTCCAGAGTCTGCTGATCACATGGTTTGGGGCTTTTCCCATTCTGGGTAGTCCGCGAATTTTCGCTGGTTGGGCGCGGTGCGGTATGACTGTCCACTCGGTAGTATCGTCCTGTATGTGGGGTTGTTGTTAGGGAGGTTCAAGAGAAGCGATGGGCTGAGAATGAGGCTGAGGTTGCTGCCATGGCAAAGCGGTATGGTGGGGCGGGCTCAGAGGACTCGGGAGAGGATCAGCCGCAGCAAGAGGTAGTAGTGGATAGTCAGCCGGAGGGATTGATACAGCTTAGAGTGCTTTTCCTAAGAAGAAAGTGCTTTTTGAGGAAGAAATTTTGCTCATCCTCGTCATTTTCGTAGGGAGGATTTGTAATTTTTCAAGGCAACCGTGGGTTCCTGGCTGCCTTAAATAACAGCTAGACCTTGTATAACAGCCTTCGTGTTTTTGTCGAGATTTCTCCGGTAGATGGAACGCTGTCTCCTTAGAAAAGTGCCGTTGGTCGATTGATGTGTGTGGTAGGAAGTCCAAGACGTATACGAGTGTGCGGCATGCAAGAAGGTTTTCAAGAGTCACAAGGCCTACGCGAACCACGAGAACTCTAAAAAGCACAAGGCAAGCCAATCTCAGGGGCTGGGCTTGTTTTTCAACTCAGTGAGGCCTAGCGTTGTGGAAAGACGGGTCTTCGATAGGCGGCACGGGGATGGAAATAGCGCGTTTCGAGCGCCTTGCGCTGGGGGTGGTCACCGCACCTGCCCGCGTTGCTCGTTCATTCTGAATGCATGAGCATTCGCATAACGGGGAACTCATATTGGCTGTGAATGGCATATTGAATGATTCAGTTTCTAGACAGAAACGAGCATACACTCTGAATCGCCGTGCTTTGTTGCGTACTTCTATTTGAGAATCTATTCGCCGGAGTTTTCCCCCACTACTTTTTACCGAATTGAAATTTGTGTTCCCCGTTTTTCAGGATGCTGTAGAGAAGCTCCGCAGGACTCTCATAGAGGACGACGCTTTTCTCGAGAGTCTGGCAGCGTCAAGTGAAGAGAGCTCGCCGGTGCTGGAGGAGACGCAGAAAGTTGAAGTTGAAAAAGAGGCGGAGCGAAGCGATTCGGATTCCGATAGTGAGGGTTCGGTGGCGGTCGAGGCTGCCACTGAAAAGAAGCTAGAGCTGTCAGCAAGCGACTTGCTGGAGGGCTACGTTGATGCGGAGAAGAGCGAACAAGGGTCGTCGTCCTGGGAAAAAATTGAACGGGCTGACGGGTCCTCGGAGTCGAGCGATGAGAGCGAGATTGAATTTGAAGTGTTTGGTAGAAATAAGGATGCTCTGGGAGGCGATGAGGAAGAGGAGGAAGAGGTGGCGAGCCCGAAGAAGTCCAAGGCTAGCTCGACTGAGGTAGGGCGCGATAACTGTTGTTGGAGGATTTGTGGGATTTATGGTATCGAATTCATGATGAATTATTCATCCTTGCTGTTGTGGAAGGGAGCCGTTGTAGGAGGATTAATGGGATCTATTCTGGCCCGACCTTTCTTGCGCCTCGAGTTTAACGCTTCATCTCAGGTACCAGCAGGTGGTGATGATGATGTGCCAAAATCTAGCGGAGCGAAGCAGCATCGGCGACGACGAAAAGACAAGTCTGCTGAGGATGGAGCAGAGGCTCAGGAAACGGCTGCGAAGCGGTGTGATGTCTGCGGAGAAAGGTAGTGGACGATGCGCTAGTGTCCCTCATCACCGAGCCTTTATCGTCTACAAACACGACTCTGAGTTCGCCGTAGCGAGAGTTGCTAGTTTCAGACTGGTAGGAGCAGTTTCTGAGTGGTCGTTGGGATTTGCTTCACCGCGTTGTACGGCGTTGTCTTCTGTGGAAAAGTCTGGACTTTGACTTCTTTCCTGACGTGGGTCGATAAATTTTGTACACAGCTCCAACAGAGGTTGGAGATGGTGTGGTATGGCGATTGCTTTATTGTAGTAAAATAATCATGTTATTCATCATTATTTTACGCTCTAACAATCACCTTTCGGTCAATTAAAAAAAGTCAGAAATTTAGATTTCTACACAATCTAAGGTTCAGAATTGGATTGTTGAATATATACAGACAGGGGTGGTGAGTGAATTGGTTGTGGTAGCTTCTCGAGTCGGACAAAGCTTTTCGCGCACATCAAGGAGATGGGTCATGCAGCGGCGAAGGAGGTCTCGCGGAGCAAGTCTAAGAAGGGCGGCAAGAGGCGTGCTAAGTAGCAATCTCATTGTTCCATTGGTGAAACTGATTCAACCTGTTTCTCATGGGGTGGGGTAGTTGGATTTGCGGGCGGTTGGGCGTGGAGTGGTATTATCGAGAGAAGTTGCTGCTTCATTCTGTCAGCGGCGCTGACTCAGCGCGGAGTTACGAAGATGTTTTCCGGAGGCGTACTCAAGTGCTTCTTCCTCAAGGGGTTCAGCCTGACGGTTGCGGGAAAGCTGTAGTGGCGAGCTCAGTGCGTCATCGTCGTTTGTTATCTTCTCTTGTGTATCGTCAACTGCTTCTTTTTCTCAGGATTGGGACTGGAACGTATTATACGAGTTGAACCGAGCCTAGGGATTGTATAGGGGCGATGGGTATCACGGTGGTTCCGCTGTAGGCGGCGGTATAGGAGATCATTGAGAGGCTTTTTGATTGAAAACCGCAAAATTGCATGGCGAAGGGCAAAAATTGTATCAGTTAGGCTAACCGTGAGTCTTTAAATTTCCGATCGTTTCGAGTCCTTGAGGAAAGTATTATGGCAATATCGTCTTACTGCTTGCCCGTCCATGGTCTCTCATATGGGACCGACTCTAGATGGGTTGCGGATTGCACGGCAGAGTGTATAGTGCCTTTTAGCAGTTTTGATAGCTCAGCTGGTTCTCCCGTTGTTTGCCTATGATTAACGACTTTCTCGAGTCACTGGAGCCGGTGGTGAGCGACAGTGAGAGTGGCGACGCTGAAGAGAGACAGGTGGGGTTACCTTGGACGTATCCAAGGCTAAGAGATACTTTTTTAGGTTGAAGACAAGCCCGTGTCTGTTCGGGTGTCTGGGAGGGAGGAGTTGGAATCTGTTGAGAGGCTCCTTGTGTGTACTTCTTTGGCGTCTTCCTTGAGGTGTGGTATCGAGGGGTTGCCGAGCAAAGGTAGTAGTCCGAGGGTGGACGGGATTAGTTTCTGTCGCTCGAAAATAGGAAGTTCGGGAAGATGACTTTTTGTCGTTCCTTTTGGCCTCCCCGAAATTTCATTTAAGAGGTACGACTTCATCTCGGTGCGATAAATATTTTCGAGAGCAGCTCATTCAGGTGAGCGCTGAATCTGAACTTGATGTCATTATCACTAGAATTAATCTGATTGGGATAGAGCCTGTTTTGAGCGGATTAGCATAGAACCTGTCGTGTAGAACTGCCACAGTCGTCATCTATTGCGTCAGGTCGAATAGATGTGCCGAGAGTCGACTACGTGCCCACTACGTCCGATGCAGTGTTGACTGTTCCGACTCGATACAACGGTCCGAGCTTGGAGGGCTTGGTATGGGGTAAACTGAGACCGAAGGAAGTTGTTGTGGCGATTACGAAGGAAGTCAGCAGCACGAGAGGGGAGGATGGCATAGTGTAATGCGGAAGGTATCCGGTTCGATCCCTGGTAGGGCTATCTTTCTAGGTATACTCTCGGTGACCATGATAGTGATGATCAGAGTTACCAGCCATTGCCCTTAGGAGAGGCAGTAGACGGACCAGTAGCAGGCATCATCACGGGGTGAGGTGGGGGAGGGGTGGTAGGGCACTGAAGATAGTAAAACACTCCGCGATTGATGTTGTTCTCAAGAGGCAACAATTGCGGAATAGCTCACTTTTGCCAGAGGTCGTGTGCGCATGATGATAATTTCACCCATCGGATGACTCTGCCCGCGCTCCTGATAGCGCTAGCAGAGGCCTTTCTTAGTGATAAGCGAGGCGCTCGATGATATCGTCTTGCTGCACTCCTCTCTGGATTAGCTGACCAGCCGGACTGGTCTGTAGTGTGAATTTGAATAGCTCTGAGGGAGGCGAATTTCACGCCTACCTTTTCGCGCTCGTATCTTTCATGATCTGTTCAGTGCGGTGGCCAGGAAGGTCCCCGTTGTTGCCTACATCCTCTATCACGGCCCTCATCCGGGCTCCTCCGCCATACTCAAACTGGCAGCCGCGGTGTCGTCGCATGGTGAGAAACATCTACCAACTGGATTGGAGATTTGCGGACTTTTTTCAGGAAAATGGGATCTGAACTTGACGAAGGTTCATGACGGGTTTATAAAGCTCAGCCCGTCGCTCGATAACAGAGTTTCCGTTTATATGTGAAAACCAGTATACCGGTTTCAGTATCTTTTTTGATTGCGTTGAAGCCGTACCATCCATCCGGCTATTCTGAATTTGGGTGTGCAAGGTTGGGCCGGGGCCCGTCTTCATTCCAGTGCATACAGAAAAATTTTGCTGTTTTTTTTCTCGGAAGTACTGCTGATTTTTGCGGGCTGTGCGGCGAATCGGGCCGGTGTCGGGGGAAAATCTTCTCTGTGCGGGTAGTGGACGATACCTGCTCTAGTGTGTTGGTTTCCCTTTTGCTGCTGTTGTCATGCCGCGAATGCGTCCGGACCGTCTCATCGTGCAGCGACAGAAGCAGGAGAGGCTGTAGGCGGACGGGTCGGATTATGGCGGTTCAATGCGTCAGCTCTGCCCTCCCTTCACTGTCATTTTTTTGGACGAAGGTTGCCTGCGGTGGCCCTGTGCTTATCGTTAATGTTAGGCGGCAAGGAAACGGCCGATGAAACGGTTGATCGATATATCATTGACTTCCTCTCGTGAGAATATATATGCGGTCGAATTTTGGTATGAAATGACTTAGTGTTTGCGAAAAAGCCTCAATTTTTGCGATTTGTTTAACGAGTTGGTTCACCCTGAACGCGTTGGCCTCCTGCGGTAGGTACGAGGAACGTGTGTCTGCTGCGGTCGAGAGCTCCTCGCTGCAGAAGCTGGCTGAGTGGGAGAATAAGGGGGGACAGGTAGTAGGGGATGATGATGGTCCACACCTGGAACGCCTCGGTCCTTCCTCTCCTATTAAGTCGCTCGGATATGGCCGATTTCATATGGATGACGATTTTCACCGCGCTATGGCGGTTCGAACAACCTCCCTCGTCCGGTTGGAACCCATTCAACAGCAGCATCACTAATCTAGCACCATTAACTTGATACTAACAGGATTCGACTCTGCGCTGCAATTTTACTTCTTTTCCATTTTGTGCAGTTGAATCGCCGCACATTTTCTTGCCGGATGTTGCTGTTATTATCTATCATCATCATGCACTTATATCAGTATTGGTGTATTGTTGTTGATATCAGTAGTATTCCCGGCGTGTTGTCTATCGTGAGTCATTGATGTACCAAGCCGGGCACTGGTGGAGTATCAGAGAACTCTGTTATAAGTATTATATAGCATGACTCTCTACTAGCGCGGCTTGTGCCCCATGGAAGATATAAATCACCGGATCACCACATTGTCAGTTGTATCGGAAGCAGAGGGTGAACGCTTGCATCGCGGACCTGCGTAAACGCCGGCAGCTTTTCTTGCATCACAGAAGAGCTAAACTGTCGGAGCTGCTGAAGAGGGAAGAGTGAGGAGAACGATTACGGTTACGGTTGTGTAGTATTCTTCGGTTCACGAATTTCGTGGCGCGCGGGAAAAGCCGAATTTTCTGTATGAGTTCGAATGGGAGCAGTTACTTTTCTCTGGCGAAATTGGCAAAACAGTGATCTTCAACTCGAGGTTGTATCATTTCCACGGAAAAAATAGCGATTAGCCGCGGGAAAAAATGAAGGGAAAATATTTTTTCCGCTTCTGATGGGGGAAGTCTTTACTGTCAGAGCGATGTACGCGAAAGAGCTGGAAGAGCGTAGGGAAACAGCAGAGCAGCAGAATGAGAAACTGAGAGAACGGGCGTTGAAGTTGAAGGCGGAGAGGGAGGAGGAAAGGATGGCGATTGCCGAAGAGAAAGAGTGAGCGGCTTGCTTTGGGTGGGGGGATACAGCAGTAGCAATTGGGCGAAATGTGGTACTAGTGAGGGCACGTTCATATTTTATTTAAGTGACGCTAGTTTTGGTGGATGTAGCATGTTGGGAAAAAACTTTACTAGGCCTTCTTGGTGGAGGGGCGGAGCGTTCTTCTCGCATGAAGTTGAGCATTTTTGGTGATTTTTGAATATCGGACAAGACCGGTAGAGCTCTGTTGCTTCTCCGTTGTTGCTCATAGTCAACGCAAGGCGAGAAGGAATGTAGAGTCTTCTAACTAGTTCTTCTCGGGGGGCGGGAGTATTAGCTATGCACGCATGCACAAGGCGATCGGCGAATAATGAGTAACAAGCTCGTTCTTCCGCTACTGTCCTTCCGTGCCTCTCTCCTGATGATTCTGTCTGTGGGAAGTTTAATTGCCAGCGAGGACTTCAAGTATAATTATTGTTGTTCTCTGGCGAGCCACAGTATGACCAGTGTATGCAATTCCGAACGGCGCTGGCGTATTTCGTGGCGCGCGGTCAGGTATCAACGCTGGAGAGCGAGCCTTGATGAACTGCGGCAGGCGGATCATGAGTTGTTTGCATTGGAGGTGAGTACTTGAGGCTGTTCGATTCGGGCAATACTGGCGTCGGAAAGTGTGGGAGATCATTCGGCAAACATTATTTGGTGGATTTATGGTACGTAATTGAGCACAGCAGTTACGAATCTGTGCTTGTTGGTGGCGTGTCTATCATGAAAACCCGTGAAACGGTTTTTCTTGTCCTTCGCCTAGCGTAGATCGTGTGAGACCTTTGTATAGCTAGGAATGTAACGAACGACATTCGGCAGCAAAACCGTGTTCGCGCGGGAGTGGTGAGTTCGAGTAATATCTTTTTAAAATCGCTCGTTGCTCTCTGCGTCAGGTTGTGGCGACTAGAGACCAGCAGCTGACGGAAAAGGAGGATGTTAAGAAGATGGAGAAAGAGGAAGAAGCAATTTATGATAGGCTTTGGCAGGAGGGGTGGGTATTCGGAGATGCCGTACTGCTAGCGTCACAGTAGCGGGGGGGGGATACAGAAGTAACGTTTGGAGTGGTACGGGGAAATTATTCTTGACAGTTGGACTAATTGTTAGTAAAGCCGGTACTCGGAAATTCCGAGTCGGAATGATGGCGGTTCCTGCCACTACTAAGGGTGGAATTGTTTCACCTGGGGAAGGACTGCAGATGTTATAATTTTGGGATTTGGACCACTTGCTGCTGACAGCAGCAGCATAACCGTATGGGGTGTAGGTACAAGACGAAGGTTGTGCGGGAACTAGCGCAGGAACAGATCAAAGCGGCTCGGACTGCCCTGGCCAAGGAGACGTTGGACGAGCAGATGAAGTTGAAGAAGGCTGAGGAAAAGGCAGGCCTTTGTTGATGGAAGGCAGAATGCTTCGCTCTCTCTTCACGCCACTGCGAGCGCTGAGGCATTCTCTCTCGTATCGTTATTGATGTCGGCTGTTGTCGTTGTCGTGGTAGTTACGTTGTGGTGATCTCACCGGTGTACCATCGATATGGCGACGCGTCGTGCATTTTTCTTTCCTCTGCGTTTTCCGTCGAGGAGCTAATAAAAATCTATTTCCACTAGTGCCAAGTGGATACGGAATGGGGAGGAAAATTCCGGCGGGTATATTTTAGTATGCCGCTGTCCATTAAAACACGTCGCTTCAGAATGTGCTCGTTTTCATCTGGGTCGCTCACTATGGAGTACTGCTACAGTAGCCAATTGGCTCGAGGCTGTGGTTTGTCTGGAAGAGGCGACTCTTGTTGAAGTGGTTGTGCTTAGGATAAGTCCCGAGCGTTGGAGCAGGAGCGAGAGTATATGAAAAGCGTCTGGAAAGAAGTTGAGGATGATAAGAGGAGGACAGCAGAAGAGGCCGCAGCCAAGAATATTGAGGACAGACGGTATTGCGAAAGATGTCGAGCCTGGGATTTGAACCTGGGTCTTGTGGTTCTCAGTCGTATGGACGAGTATGCTCTGCAGAATAAGAGGGCTCGTGATGCGGAGAAGGAGAGGGAAAAGCAGCAAGACAGGCAGTTTGTGAGTGCCGCGGTTCGGAGTGTCTTTCCTGTGTTTAGCCTGTTGCACGGCGTGACTTCAAATATATGTATTCTAAAATCTCGCTTCCCTTGGTTCGGGAAAATCTGATAGCTCTTCCGTTCGATGAAGTTAATTCAGGAGCTCAGAATCGATTTTGTAATTGATTTTTACCCGTAAAATGATACTGTTTCAGAATCGATTTTGAGTATCAGCATCGGTGTATCGAAGGACCCTCACATTTTCAGGGTCTTCACAAAAGCATTTCACAATTTTTCATCGCGTCTTTTTCACCCCTATCGGAGTTTTACCCATAAAGTACGAGTGCTCTTTCGCGAATCACGCGCATCAGTTGTGCCGCATCTTGAACGTGAAGAGCGCCTCTTGCGGTTGACGCGTTTTCCACCTGCCAAATTTTGAATTTGACGATGCGAAATGAGTGCTTTTCATATCGCCGGTGGAACTTCATTGTTGTTGATACGAGGACGGTTGGAATTCGAAACCGAGGCCGTTTCAGTTGTATACTTTCCCAAGTTGTGGTGCTGACAGATTCTCAACGTACTCGCGAGTGAGAAGAAGCTGGCTGAGAAGGAGGCGATGGAGAGGGCGTTGAGGATGAAGCAAGAGCATGAGGTAAGGTGGGTGTAGGCTGTGTTAGCGCAGTGTCATTGCGCTGACTATTATCCCTTGGAGGCCACAATAGTGGGCAATGGCAAATTTTGCCTTCTTCGTCTCTCCACTACTCTCTGCTTGCGATTTGTTGCTCAGTTTAATGAAGCCTTGAAGGCAGAGATGGCGCTGCGTGCTAAGAGCGGTGAGGAGCTGGCAAGACTGGAGGATGAGGAGGCTGAACGACAGTGGCAAAAGAGGTCGGTTGGGTGCTCTCTAGGGTGAAGGAATCTCTTGAGGAACTCAGGGTGAGGATTGATGAACTTATGCTCCAGTCAATTTGTGGTGTCTTTAGCCTGCTTTGTAAATTGCGGAGCGAGCGAAGCGTGGCACGGTCACTTTTTTGTGCGTTCCTACGTTCAGATTATTTCTCTTAAACTTTGTTGACTGAACTCGCGAGGCCCATACCGTTGGAAAGCCCGCGGTCTGCGAAAAACACGAAGTCGCTTCCATTCCGATTTTCTCAGAGGCAATTGTAGTGCGTCATGGTAGACGTTGCAGAAAAAAGCGGAAAAAAGCCCGTGCCGGGATTGGAACCTGCGTTCGTCGAGGTTCCCTTTTTCGTCACTGAGGTCCAGTTTATCATGGGCCTTCTAGGTTCGCACAGTGGGAGGCTGAGAGAGAGGCGAGGTTGGAGCTCTTGAAGGAGGTCTATGAGGACAGGGAGAAGCAGGTGGAGCTGCATGATAGACTGAGGCAAAGGAGGAGGGAAGAGGTGAGAGTGTGTTCCATACCACAACTTGCCCAAATCGTGTGTTTTAAGGTGGAGGGTGAGCGTCGGCAGATCGATGCAGATGTTGAGGAGTTCTACAAGCTTTCGGAGGAGAGAAAAGTTTTCGAGGAAGTGAGTTGTTTACCGCAGTTTTCGTCGGGGAGCAGTAGTGTCACGACGTGAGAGCCGTGAGAAACGCGGACACTGACGTGAAAATGGGAGAGGGAGGGGAGGACATTGCGATTAGCTCGAAACAGTCATGCTAGAATAGTGTGAAAAAATACACAAAATTAATTCGAGAATTGGGGGTGGAAATTGCGATTCGGGTACTGCTGTGCTTTAGCGTGCGAGGAAGGAGCATGCACAGACGCTGGCCAGGCAGATGCAGGAGGCTAGAGAGAAGGAGGTGGGGGGGGGATCTGGCTGATGATTTGGGGAAGGTGTGGTATGGTAGGCGGAGGCTCAGAGAGAGATCGAGCGAGAGCTGGAAGAGCAGCGACGTCGTGATGAGGAGCTGGCTGCGGCCATCTCGGTGGAGAAGGAACGACAGAAGGGCATCGAGAGGGAAATATTCAGGCATAGACAGCTGCGACGACAGGAGGCAAGCTCTAACAGAAGTAGGAAAAAGTATCGGGTGTGGGATTCGAACCCGGGACCACCGTGTTGATGGATGTGCTCCTTGCAGATTCGAGCTGAGGTCGAACTCTCTTGTCCATGATTATGATATTAATTCACAAGCATGATGCGGTTTGCGTTTAGAGGATAAAATGGTCTATCTGTCGGCGGAGCGAAGCTGGGAATGCATCTGGGCATTCCTCAGTGATGAGTATTCTGCTTCTCGTGGCTTCTTAGCCACTCTTACTGGAAGGCAACCTCTCATACCCTAGCAATACGTAAC